>CAWZYM010000132.1:0-92398 GCA_963966185.1 Rhabditoides inermis
CTCTCCCTCTCCCTCCCCCTTCTCTCTCTCTCTCTCTCTCTCTCTCTCTCTCTCTCTTTCTCCCCCTCCCTCTCCCTCTCTCACCTTGATGAGCTGCAGTGCGACGCCGCGGCAGTAGGAGACGACCGTCTTGAGGCATTTGTCGTGGCAGACAAAGTTGCATACTGTAATGAAACCTTGGTCGCGCCACGAAAACACTCGAGTACCGTACGCGCAGATCATGCGATAGCGTGCGCGCGAATCTCAGGCTCAAACAGGAAGCGCGCTTCCCTCGGGTTTCTGGTAAATCGCGTGACCGAGTGGAATTTGGCGTATTCGGATTGGTGTTAATTTACATGCGCAGTCGGATAACAACAGCTGGGTTTACTAGTAATCAAGTAAAAATATACAAGTAAGAAAAAAACGAACCTTCGCATGCATATCCCTGCGTGAGCATACCCCATATTTTGTCGCAGCAGTGATGGCAGTACGCAGGCTTGCCGAACCTGGAAGGAGAGAGTGAGATAGAGAGAGAGTGAGAGAGAGAGAGGGAGAAAGAGAGAGAGGGAAAGAGAGAGAGAGGGACGCACGTCTTCTTCTGGAAGAAGTGTCCGTGGTCCCGTCCGATAGCCATGAGCGTGGGCGTCCACAATGTGACCCTCGGCCGTCATCCTGTCATACGTTTTGTTAGAAGATGCGTTTTTGGTTACGTTTCAGACCTGAATACAGTTTTTCTACGCCACACTCAATGGAGCAGGATATGCGTGTACGTTTCATGTTCTCAATAATGCAAATCGTTTTAACTCATAAGTAATGTGTAGTCACATCTCTATAATAATTAGTGTACTCACACAGTGCTTCATTGTTTTGTATACGTTTCACTGTGGCTGGGATATGTGACGGCGACTTGTATCGATCCCAGCACAGACAAGAGAGAAGGGAGAGAGAGAGAGAGCGAGAAGAGAGAGAGAGAGAGAGAGAAGGGGAGGGGAAAACTCGGAATGTGGAATTGTCGAGTAGAGAAAACGCGATATGCTTCGATTTTTGACACACAGCAGATAGAGAGAAAAGGAAGAGAGGGAAAGGGTCCACAGTTTACCCTGTCTATTCAATTTTCAAACTTCCGAAAGGGACATGGACTTTTCCAATGAGGAACTTTGTTTATGAAAATAACTATGTACAAATATATGGGTCTAAAAAATCAAAATTGTTTTACGATAAACTTACTTTTACAAATAATTTTGTAGAGATTATTGACGCACGATTCAGAGTCACCGGATGGCGGAGGGCGGTGACATACCCTGAGCAATGAATAAATAATATCTATATAATTGAAATGCAATAGTAAAATGCAATAGCGTATGATGTTATTCAACAAATGGACAAAAAAGGATGCGCACGCAAAATCATTCCAGCAAACGTGGATCGTCAACATTTGCGAATATGTACGGGCTCGCGTTCAATCGAAAAAAGGATCATATGCCGCGAAAAAGAAATCCAGGTTGAACACACACATAACATTATTTCAAAAAAGAACAAACACAGACACGTGGTAGACCGTAGACAAAATCGGGAAAAAGAGAACGCTCCCACGCCCTTCCTCCAAAAAAGCACATTCAAGTGTGGTTATCAACGATACAGTTCGGAGAAGTAGGAGAAACAGTTTGTGGAGCAGTGTGGAGCAGTGGAGGTTGCGGAGGAGGAGGAGGAGGGGGGAGGGGGGAGAGAGGGAAGCAGCGAGCGCGCTGCCGCCGCTGCTGCCGGGGGCCGCCTTCCTTCTCCCTCTCCCCTCTCCCCTCCCCCCACTCTCTCACACACACACACACACTGAGAAGGCCCCGCCGCTGCCACGACACACGCACACACACACCACACCGAATTGATTGCCTAGACGATGCCACGCCGCCACGACGAGGGAGAGAGAGAGAGAGAGAGAGAGAGAGAGGGAGGGAGAGAGAGGGGGAGAGAGAGGGAAGAGAGAGAGAGAGGGAGGGAGAGGGAGAGGGAGAGGGAGGGAGGGAGGGAGGGAAGTCGTGTGCGATACAAGGTATGTGTGAGTGAGTAAGTGGCGGGTGGCATTATCCGATCACATTAGCTATCTCTCGCCGCTTCTTTTCTTCGAGACTGTCACAACGATGAGCGATCAGAAATGGCGAGAGCGAGAGAGAGAGAGAGAGAGAGAGAGAGAGAGAGAGAGAGAGAGAGAGAGAGAGAGAGAGAGAGAGAAAGAATAGGGAGGAGAAGGAGAGTGAAAATAGGGAGAAGGGGAGGCGTAGAATAGTGTTCCGCAATATTGAATGAAAACTAAAACAATATTCCCAAGGGTCAGATAAATATGACAAGAATAAATGATAGTGATGAAAATGTAGTTCACAAATGATACAAATGCCAAATAATTTCCGTAATAGACAAATCAACATTGCAGGATAAAGAGGAGTTCATTGACAAAACATCCAAGTGGTCAGCTGCCAGTATGTGAGACGCTAGCCCTGAGGCAATCTCCCAATTACCCATGTGATCTGGCAGCCACCAATTGTAACACCCCCACCACTGATCAATGTGTTATTGCGTAGTGTCTGGTAGTGCGCCGGCGGGCGGGGTGTGAGTATGAGAAATGTCACCACGCACAACACGAGCAGGAATGCGCTTGTTACAAATGTTATGCGATATGCTTTGGTGATTTGCCGGCGCCGCCGCCGCGCATTGAAAACACAAACACGCAGTGAGAGAAGAGATAGTGAGAGAGAGAGAGAGAGAGAGGAGAGAGGGGGAGAGAGAGGGAGAGAGGGAGGGGGAGAGGGAGATGGAGAGAGAGAATGAAGAGAGAGAAAGAGAGATCACTGCGATAGCGAGGTTTTGTGTCGAGCGCGCGCGCTGATTGGGGGATTATACATCGAATATGGGGCTGGAGACATGACTGATAGACGCATTCTGATCAGATCAGAATGTTGCACTCTTTTCCTGGTGCAAAGTGTACCTTTCGTATGTTTTTTTCTTCTCATCTTTCTAAATGTCTTTTTTAATCTGTACTCTATTTCTCTGTATTGGTACCGATCGCTATAGATTTTTTCAACAAAAAAAAAACACGATTTGATATTCTGTGAATCCGCATCGATTGTGTTAGGGGTTTTGTGAATAGAGAGAGACTCCGATCGGGTTTCGTTTTCGGCGGTTTAAATTCGCTCAAACCGACACATTTCAGACTATGCAATCATTGATATTGTTATCTCTCGCCGCACATGTTGCATCACAGACGTACTATACAGGTGAGAAATGAGTAACTAGTACAGGTAAAGGTAGCCCGTCAAGAGACTCAAGAGACCTATGAGTACTCTTCGAAGTAACTAGTATACATTACTAATAACTCAAGCACAAATCGAACACAAACACGCGTCATTCATATACGCCCATGTTTACATGTCTCACCACTTTCTCTTTCTTCCTCTCTTTCTCCCTTCCTCTCTCTTTCTCTCCCTCTCTCCCTCTCTCCTCTCCCTCTCCCACTCTGTACTTGGCCAATTGATGTTGACAACACAGTCGGCACTAGTTTGGCTTTTAGGTCCGCTAATTATCCTGAAAAGTGACGCGATGTGAGAGTGCGATGAGTGGAGGGAGAAAGTGGGAGAGAAGTAGAGAGAAAGAGAGAGGGAGAGAGAGGAGGAGGAGGAGAGAGAGAGGGGGAGAGACAGATAGAAAGAGAGAAGTAGAGAGAGGGAGGGAGGAAAGAGAGAGATATAAAGAGAGAAAAAAGAGAGATAATACATGTCACTGACTCCCATACACAGTCACAACTCACACGTACTCTACTAATCAAGCGTTTTCTTTCTAGCGCGAAAAAAACTATTCACACATGATGTTTCACATGCTATTGAGTGACATCATTCGAGAAAAAAGAGTGAAAGAGAGAGAGAGAGAGAGGGAGAGAGAGAGAGAGAGAGACTTTCAGGTGACAACTCCACAGTATCGGGATGCAATCCAGACTGTGGCAATGACATAGAATGCTGGCAGATAACGAGGAGATCACTGGAGCGATTGCTGTTAGGACAATTGAGGTTTTTTTTTCAAATTTGTTTAAATTATTGGACTTGTTGTTTGAATGTTTGCATTTGTGTTCATGTTGATCAACTGAAACGTAACTATCATATCATGCAAAATCTTATCGAAACATGATTGATATGAATGATCAGTGGAACCTACACCAATTTTTAGATCGTTCTCCTCGCACCTCTTCTACATTCGCAAATTCAACAGAAAAGCCAGTCACGACGGTGAACATCATAAGATCATCGACATTCAGGGGGTGAGTAATATACAAATACAATTTCAAGTACTGAATGGATAACAAACAGGAAAATGTTGAGGTTTTGGAGGACGGTCTGGACAGGTTCGTGTCGAATGATTCGATGGAAGAGATAGTGCCACACTCTTCTCTATCCAAGATCATGCTGAGTGTGGTGGGCGAGTCTGAGAAGGTGGGAGGGAGATACATTGAGATTAGTCTTCAAAGTATACACTCATCTCTCCCATTTCCCTTTCCCCTTTCTCCTTTCTCCTCTGTTTTCTTCCCCTTTGAGTAAAGTCAAAAGAGATAAATAGGTTATGGGAGAGGGAGGAGGTGGAAGAATTTGGGAAAGGTGAAAGAAAGATCATATCCTAATGTGGTTACGTAGTACTGGAAATTTTCCACCGAAGAAATGGATTTTTCAGATGGATTTTCCAGTTTTCCAGTGAAAAAGTGGAAAACACAGTGATTGGAACTCCCAGTTTTCCAGTTGGAGTTCGAAAATTCACTTTTTCTTTCAGAAATCGGTTTCTATGAACCGCTGGGCTGCCTACATGTGTCCCACCGGGTGTCACTACAAACACGACATGATGAGACAGATGTTCACTGCGTCGGTGAGTTGAATATTATACTACGATGATACTGTTGACAAATAACATTACACTACGATGCTACTGTTGACGAATAATATTACACTACGATGATACTGTGGACGAATAATGTTGTTTTATTTTAGATAATCGTCAATGTTCTATTTCTATTCGTAATCGGGCGATCGGTGTATCACTTAGTGAAACCGAAGAAAGAAGATGATAAAATTGGCAATGAGAAGGTGAGCATAAAAAAGATTATGTTTCTCTGTAAACTTATTACATGATCAAATCAGTAGTAAACAATGCAATCACCCAGAAACCCTATATTCAGAGATCGCCTACATTTTCGGCGGATGGCCGACCGGTGTACGACAATATCACATTCAACGCAGGAAACGATACCGTCCAGTTGACAAAGTTTGAATAGTAAAAATGTGTGAAAAAAAATATTTATAAACAATATCATATTAGATCAGACTAGATTAGGATCATCAAAGTCTCATATATGGGAATCCCATTTATATGATAAATATAAGTGCATAAATCTCAATGAAACAGCTCAGATGTCGCAGAGCTGCAGGCGAGACACTTGCTTATATAGTGGCTTTATCCTTTATTTATTTCTTCACATGTGCATTCTAATAAACAAATACTGTTTTTGGCTTAGCTGCAGGATAATCTCTTGTATTATTCCTTGCTGTGAGTGTGGGAGCGGGGAAAAAGTGTGTGTGGTGTTGAAATCATATGCGAATCCCACCCATATCAGACATTCTCGGAAAGGAAGAAATCAGTACGACAATTAGATGATAAGTCGAAAGATATATGAGCATGAAGTAAAGTTGACAAAACAGTGTTGCGACACGTTCCAAGTCCCATTATGTGTATAGAGAAGATTAGACTTACGAGTCTCAAATGATTTCCCACTATCGATCTAAACTACTCAAATAGCACCCAACATGTTTCATATATTGTTCAGACGTTTCGAAATACTGTCTTGATTTCAAATTCGTAAGATCGAGTAATGTAGTGAGAATATGTGATCAAATCAACAAAGAGGTCTGATCTGTTATGTCCCTATCCCCCATCTACAAGGAGCCACGCCACCACCTCTGGAGTGGTAGAGAGAGAGAGAGAGAGAGAGAGAGAGAGAGAGAGAGAGAGAGAGAGAGAGAGAGAGGGGGGGGGGGAGAGGGGAGATCGGACCATTTCCGCCGGTTGCTCTCCTGTTTTTGCTCTCTCCACTTTTTTCTCTCGCCTTTTTCGATCGCGCGACAAGTGCCGTCCGAGAGACGCGAGACTTTTATCCTAGCCGCTTCTAATCCTCTTCTCTTCATAATCTTCAATATTACTTTAATATTATGCACTACGTACTGTCTCATTTCTGATTAGAACAGTTAATACTGTTATAGAGTGAAATATTTTTAAGTTGTGTGCATACTAATAGTTGTAATGGTTCCCATCTTTGTGTCCGTAGAGTGTCTACTCTATACTTACTCTTTCTTCGAGACTTGAAATGCGCGAAACTCGGCCGGCCTTGACTCCCCGTTTTTCTCTTCCGTCGCGCTCTGTTTATTTTATATGCATCCCCCCTCCCATCAGATCACACTTTCTTCAGAGTTGGCTCCTGGTTATCAGTGTGTTATCATAGTTATCTTATCAGTCTCATAGGTTCTCATATTCCTCTTGTCACTTTGTCTCCTGCTAATCTCTCATTATCCGAGACTCCTGGAGGGACCTGCCGGGCGTTTCTCCCCTCTCCCTCCCAGTGTCGAGTGCGATTGTGCGGCAATCAGTGGACACGCTCTGCGCCCTCCACCGATCACACGCTCTCTCGCCGCCACTCTCGCCACACTTGCCCCCAGGGCTAATAGGCGCGATGTTTGCAGGCGCCTGGTTCATTTCCTAGCCGGAGAGAGTGTGTACAGGCGAGAGAGCGGCAGAGCGTGAGGGGAGAGAGGGAGTGTGTGAGTGGAAGAGAGGGGAGAGTGAGGGAGAGAGAGGGAGAAGCTCTCTCTGGAGGGAAGCACAACCGGATGATTTTCAGGCAGCTTACGCGCGCTCGCAATTCGCCCGCCGGCATTTCCGCACAGTCAGATCACACCCGATAATCGTTCCGCTGATTATCGATTATCGATTGATTACTGATTTGATGAAGTCATGATCCGAGCGTGTTTGACTGTGTGAAGAACGTTTGTTGATCATACTTTTTTGCAGGGATCAAGACGTTCAATGTAGTGCTTTGCTGTGTGTGACTCTCACTCTCTCAAACCTTTATTCCAAAATCGACCGCTGCTCAAATCGACACCGCTTGCTGCTTTATTATTTTATTTGTACTATTATTGTACTACTCACTTATTATGATGGACGAATCACTGCGAGGCCGCAATTGGATCCTATTAGATCAGGTATGTTTACATTACTCATTTTTGTGAATACGTTTCACGAATTGTATGAAAATACGACAACTTTTTTGATATAATGTTTGTTCAAACTTCGTTTTACCTTTTAGTGTAAACAAAAGAAACAAAAACAACACAAACAAACAGGGTTTTTTAGGTGGAAAACTCGCCCCGTCTTCCGAGCGATCGGTGAGCCGCTTTTTCCCCACCCGCATTCACCTTGTATTGCATAATTGTGCCTAAAAGTGGTCCTGTTCTCACTCTTCTTTCGCTCGTCCGTTCGCCACATCTCTCTCTCTCTCTCTCTCTCTCTCTCTCTCTCTCTCTCTTCCCATTCCCCATTGCTTTTCTCTCCGGCTGCGTGAATTTGAATGCCCGATGGCTCGTCGTCGCCTGGGGGAAAACTGGTATCCATGTTACTTGTTTGTTCACTTTAGCCGAACACTTGAGCCGCGACAACTCGCACTTTCGCGCTTTCTCTTTCTGTCAACTTTGTCCCAGACCGTGTGAAAGTCGCAGTTTGTTTGTCTTCGAGGACAGCGATCCTGGTAGTACCGAGAGAGAGTTCGGAATTGCCGCGGCCTTGACTTGACAGCTCAAGTTGTTACCTCGAGAAGATGCGAGAGAGAGAGAGAGAGAGAGAGAGAGAGATGGGTTCAGGTCTATAAACGGGGGTTCTGGCCTAATGGCCACTCGCAGAGTGAGTGGGGCGATCAGGGGAAACGCACTCAGCGTCGCGCGCGGCCAAAGAAACCGTGAAAAGACATGCGCATTAGGGAAGGGCAAGAAGGATTTGCTTGCGCACCCTTTCTCCACTCCTATTCAAACGCCGCATGGTTTCGGCCACTCCACTTCTTTATCATTCCTAGCCTATCATTGTCCGGTGAGGTATGACAAAAACTGCTCCGCTAAGGATCACATATCCGGAATATCCTCAGTCCTCACCCTCAGTGTTTCTAGGCGGTACAGTTTCGGCGGCCCGCTTGGTGCGTCCACTTCTCGCTCTTCGCTATTAGCTGGCAGGAGTTTCAGAGACCCCGAACAGAGGTTATATTCTTTATATATTCATATTAATTCATTTGTATTATTATAGAATCCATTCTATTAACAAACTCAACGATCGCATTCATCGCAAGATCGCCTCGAACTACTTCGTGAGTCGTTTCTCGTTCTGCCACAGTGTCCCCGTGGTGTAGTGGATAGCGCGCGGAACCGCCGCTCCACACATCGCTGGTTCGATTCCGCGTCCTATGATTACGATTATTTGCTACTCTCGATGGTCCATGACGATAATAATCACCAGAATGAGGTCGTTCATCATCAATTTTGCCGTTTTTGCGCAATACAAACGTATCGCTCACCTAATATCGAAGTGTACGTTTCAGTATCAGCTAGACGACGACAACTCGATAGATCTCACCACGCTGCCGATCAGTCAGAGCATTCGGGAAGGCCGCGACACCTGTGAGTGTTGATTGTTTATTTCTTTGTTTACTTGTTTACTAGTTCGACGGCACGGTTCACCGGAAGAGCGACTCGACAGATTGATACGACCACACGACGACGATACGATCTATGAAGAAGAGCCGCCCACAGTGCACATAGGCATGTTACGTTTCAATGGGATACGTTTCACGTTACGTTTAAGGTCATTCCATAACCGACCCGTCACAGTCCGCGTCGAATGGGGCTGCGGCCTGGGAGCTAAACCTCATATTCAACAATCGAGACAGAAATCGCAGTATTGAACGGTGTGTTTCATAATATGACGAAATTCATATTATGTTAATGTTAGAGAAATTAACATGTTAGAGAAATTGTTCATTGTTTATTTATTCAAGTTTATGTTCAGAGATTCATTTCGGGAACGAGCGTTGGACCAGAACGTTGATCGATTTCGTCTGAAACGTTCTGATAGTGTGGATAGTGGGAGTATGCGGTTAGCACGGTATGTTTGATATACGTTTCCATGAATACTTTGATGTTCAGGGAATCTAAAAGAAGATGGAACATTGCGTCCAGTCTGCACGACGACGCTTTTGACAGGGAAGGCGACAGTGAGGCGACAGGTGAGTTCGGCAAAAGAATTGCCAACTGCAGGAATCGAACCTGCGACCTTCGCTTTACGAGAGCGACGCTCTGCCCCTAAGCCAAGCTGGCACGTTTGAGAGCGCTATTGGAAGCGCATGTGTCAGTAGGAGAGATAGGGAGCCGCAGGGAACGATGATTCATCATGGGAGCGATAGCAAACATGAGCTCATGCTATTGTGTCCGGATATGATTATAACATTTCATGTCAGATCAATGGGACCGTGAGCGGACATTTTGGCGGCGACTGGAACAAGAGAGATTGGCAAAGGAGGAGCAGGCGAAACTAGAGGTAATGTTTTCTTCTTTTTTTATTTGAAGCTACCTATTTTGAAAAAAGAACGTCACATTGCAGGAGCAAGCCCGTCGGGAGAGGGAGGAGAAGGTGAAGCTGTTTCAGATGCAAGGCAGTCGGTTGAGTGAAGGTGAGTGAGGGAGAGAGAGGGGGGGGGGAGGAGGAGGAGGAGAGAGAGAGAGAGAGAGAGAGAGAGAGAGAGAGAGAGAGAGAGAGAGAAAGAGAGAGGGGGGGGGGAGATGAGATGAGCTCTTGGTTGAAGATGCTCCGTCGCTGCTTCGCCGCAACTCGCACTTCTACCAGACGTGCGATCTCTGCGCCTTCCGCATGCTGCGATCGGGGGAGGTGTGCGCGGTGAGTACAGTACTATTCATAGAGCAGTTACAGTAAACCACGAGTATAAAAACACTCCCAAATACTCCTGAACACGGAATGCCTTGACATCCAAACCCTTTGGAATTGCATTCGAATAAACTCTTTGAACGTTGCAGGCGTGTGGCAACCGTGGTCAGTCGCTCTTCTCCTCCTTTGTGAATCGCAGCCCGGAGAGAGCGGAGAGGGGAGAGAGAGGCCGGCTCGAGAAGGCAGGCTGCAGACGGGCCAGGGAGGTGCGTCACATTACAGTTATATTTCTCTTTTATAATAAGCGCGAAACTAGCTCAGCAGTTTCCGAGCAAAAAATAATAGTGCTCTAATTGGCACCGTATGACAAGAGCGGTGTAGACTGCAGGTTTTCTTTGGCAATCTCTTGTATTGATAGATGGATCGTGGTCGTGACTTGACGTTCACTCGGGAGAAGGAGCGGGAGAGGGAGTTGGAGCGACTGGAGACCCTGGAGAGAGAAGCGCGCAGGGGAGAGCCCTATCCCAAAGGTTAGCCAGAATCATAGATTCGTTGGGGTATGGTTAGAGTTATAGTGGTTAGAATTCTAAGGGTAAGTTGAGAAAAGGAGAAGAGAAGTAAATAATTATGTATGAATCACGTTTGTAGGAGACGTGATCCCGCCCTACGATCGCGCCTTCACTGCTGAACCTCCGGTCAGTGAATCAGGAAACATAATGGTGTAGACGACGTCGTACTGTTTCAGTTCCCATCCCTACCTCGTCCCTACACATCTATGGCGGATCCGTATGGGAGAGAAAAGCCACACATTCTACGAGCAAAGGTGCGCATACTATACGTTTCACGTCGTATTCATTTAGGAATGCTCATCTGATGTGAACTGTTCTGCACAGAAACTTTTCAGTCGCGCACGTTTCTCTACCCCGGAGAATCGTCGTCGCCCTTCGCCCCGCCCCCTCCGCCATACAACATACGGTGGGTCCCGCCGCGAAAACATTCAATACATTATTGCAGACCCGGTGAGATTCTATCGGCGCGCGCCCTGAAGAGAACGCCTGCCTATCGGGAGTACAACGTGCCGCCGAGATATCCGCACTTGGGAAGGGGAGGGCGGCCACAGAGCAGAGGACAACGTGGGTGGTCTATCTCTCTCCCTCCCCCTCTCTCCCTCCCTATCTCTCTCTCTCTCTCCCTCTCCCCCCTCTCTCTCTCTCTCTCTCTCTCTCGCTCTCTCTCTCTCTCTCTCGACGTGAGGTCCTTCAGAATCCATCGACGTCTCGTCGGTGGCTGACTGGCGTCGTCGTCGCATCTACCCCGCGCAGTGGCCTCCGCCGCTCGGTTGGAGAGAGCGGGCGGCTCTCAAACGACCCAGGAGTCCCGTGTTCAGATATGGTGAGACGTCTGTAGAAGATCTATTTCATTAGTCGTGTGGATGGAGATTGCATTGTTCTCTTCGATCCAAACACACGCAGGCAGTGGAACGTACCTCGCATAACCATACATTTTAGGTCGACACATGCCAGCGGAGCTATACGATTATGACATGTGAGTGAATAAGGAAGAGAGAGACGTAGAGATGAGAGAGAAGAGAGACAGAGAGGAGAGAGAGAGAGAGAGAGAGAGAGAGAGAGGTAGAGAGAGAGAGTCTCCCCCTCCCAGGTATGCCCGTCGGAAGGAGCGTCGCCGTCGTCAGCGTCGCGCCCTCGCCCTGGCCCTCGGTCTGCTCGCTCTCGCACTCGTTGTCTCCGCCGGCGTCGTCATGGCAGCCATACGATATTGATTTATCGGTTGATTATCGATTAACTGCCTTCATATTTCCTTAGATTGGCGTAGTTATCTCTCGATTCCTCTGGTGCTCACTTTCTCTGCTCTCTCGGTGTCTGCTTGTCCGAGAATTGATGTGTTATCTACGAGTCTTCGTCATTCGTTCTTCTTCTAATATATAATTGATGTGATCATAGGTGCTGATTGCGTGATAAGGAGATTCGTGATCTACGCAAATATAATATACACGAAAGTAAACTACATTTTGTATATAGTATATTGTTTTGCTTAAAATTTGTGTGATTGTTTATCGAGCAACAAAGCAAATATCAATAGTGTTTTGGAACATCTCATGTTTGCGTTGACTGCATTTCCTGCTGTTCATGAATCATCATTCCCGCGGTCTCATTTCTCTCTACTGACGAGTGCGATCACAAACAAACGCCATCTCGTGCCAGCTTGGCTTAGGGGCAGAGCGTCGCTCTCGTAAAGCGAAGGTCGCAGGTTCGATTCCTGCAGTTGGCAATTCTTTTGCCGCGTCGCGTTCACGGCTGTTTCTAGTGAATAAATGCACGCGAAAACTTCAAAATTGAGAGACCTCATTCTGGTGATTATTATCGTCATGGACCATCGAGAGTAGCAAATAATCGTAATCATAGGACGCGGAATCGAACCCGCGATGTGTGGAGCGGCGATGGCGCGCGCTAACCAATACACCACGGGGACACTGCATGTTACAAACAAAAAAACTGATGGTGTAGTTATATTGAAAACGATTTTCGATTCTCGGTATGTTGGTGCAGCAGATTCGCGGTTCGGTATCCCAAGCCCCCGACTATGACTACGAGTGCGAAGAAGAACAGAATAAACAGAGGAAGATGCTCTAATCGTTCCAAGTTAGAAATTTGTTATAGTGAAAAACATTATGTCCATCGCACGTAGGAAACAAATGGAGAAGAGACGACATCAAACTACATTTACTCTTCCAATAAAATATCTATCATAAACATGTACAAAAACAAAACATGATACATCTTCATTTTCACTTGAGCCGCAGGAGTCGATCGCCCGTCCAGCGGAAAGAGGAGGAGACTCCGAAGCGCGACAGAGTGGCGTCCACACTGGCTCGGGCGAACTGGAAGACCCTTCATATACCTGTCTGTCACCCTCTCTCCTCACCTGTCCATTCATGCCTCGCAGGCAGGTGAGTGTGGGCGGGGCGAGGAGGGGGAAGCACTGTGTGTACAGGTCTCGCAGTGCCACCGCCTGATCAGCCACCCGCGCCGCGTCTCTACCTACCGCCCCAATGTGGTGCGACTGAAACACACAAGTAATATTCACTGTGCCCAACACGTTCGAAGAGTGACGCATCAGCGACTTTTTCAGAATATGATTGGGTTGTTTACCCCAAAAATCAAAAATTACTGTCCCAATGTTCGAAGACTCATGCGACTTCTGACAGAAAGTCGGCCGTACCTACCTTGACATGCCTCGCGTACTGTTTGAATGTGAGTGCTCGGTGGTGGGGGCAGAGGAGGCAGCAGTGTGCGAAGCGGGTCGCATGGGCGGCCGGGTGGTGGGCGTGTCGCTGGTCGCACGCTCGTCCACACAGCGCGCATGATCGAGACTGGAACACTGCTATGTCTAGAAGCTAGACAACGACTGTGTGAATGCAAACTCACCGTGATTCCGAGGTGCTTGTTGAGCAGGTAGTCGACGGTGAAGTGGAACTCGCGCACGCGAGCGGAGAGCGACTCGGAAGGATGCTTGGACTAATATGTATATGTCACATCAATTCTCTCTCTCATGTTCTACGGTCGTATGCCAAATCGTAACACAGACCGTGGCGGCGTTACGAATCTGCTGTCAAAGAAAGGGGGTATGCCAGTGGCGGCATTGCGAGTCGACTCGACTCGCACTCTCCACTACCCCCTTTCTTGGTCAGATGTACCGGCTGAACCCAATCTGGCACCAAATAGGTGGATTTCATAAATTCCAATTGATCATATCTCCGTCCAATCAAAAGATAACCCCATACAATCACATATGTACAGTCTTCTAGTCATGAGATCTACAACATGGGATCATTTCTGACAAGTGATCTTGAAAATGACATGTTTTTTTTACTATTTTCGAACTACTGGTTCATGATTTTGTATACTTTGTTATGTATGTTATGTAGAATTGTAAAGTGGTTCTCTTCGCTTCGGTAATTCATGTACAACAATACAATCGTGAACATAATTCTCACGAAGTTGTGTATTTGTAACGTTTATTAGCAATGTGGCTACCGTAGTATGTCACTGTCTTTTGTTACCGTAGGCTACAGCATCGTATCAACGGTGAGGCTCTGCCTGAATTGCCCAGGTCCACTCCTGTGGATATCCGCACAACAACTCCACTGCCTTCGTTCTTACCTCCCGCATTCTCTACGATGCCGCCAACCACTGTGCCAGTCAGAAGGACAGAAGGTCGACCCGTCTTTTGCCGGCAACGCCACCCTCGAGTACATCTGGGACCTACCCGACCGTACCCGCGTTGAGAAGGACGTCATGCAGCAGTACATCGTCGAGAACCAGCATCTGCTGGCGCGCAATGTTCGGAGGAGAAGGAGAGGGAACAAGTCGTCCAGCTCTCGTGTTCGTCTTCTCACCTTCCTCGATTATATGACTCGTTTCCAGAAATACGATACTACCAAGTAGACTTGTATTATATTACTGTACATACCTGTGTCTTGTTATTTATTGTTTCTTGTTATGTATTATTATCATGTTTATCATAGACATGATATTGGTTGAATTCACCTTTGTTGGAAAATTGTTGAAATAAAGTTTAGAGTTGTTCTTTTTGGGAGATCACTTGTCAGAAATGGTCCCATGTTGTAGATCTCATGATTAGAAGACTGTACATATGTAATTGTATGGGGTTATCTTTTGATTGGGCGAAGATATGATCCATTTAAACTTTTGAAATCCACCTTTTTGGTGCCAGATTGAGTTCAGCCGGTAGGGGAGAGTGAGTTTACGACAGGGGGTATAGTCACTCACTATTCCCACCACCCCTATACCCCCGACACTCTGCACTCTAACAGGCCCCGCCCCCTGTGTCAGACACATAGAGGGTTACGATTTGGTAGGTAATCTGTTCTACATAGTAAAATCGCAACCAGAAAGTCTGTCATTTTTCCTTAGGTCGCGCCTGAAAAAGAACGAACATACGGATTCTGTCAGTATCCCACCTTGCAGTGTGCCTTCATGTCACCCGGAGAGAGGAACGTCTTCTTGCAGTGTTGGCTGGGACACTTGCTGGGAAGGAGACCGTGGTGCGAAGACAGATGCGACAACGCCTGTGCCATGTATAGGTTGAAAAACACACCATGTGATCAAATGGATGATTTAACAATGCGTACTAGCGGAACCCACCGATCTGGCGCTGCACGGGACGCGACACTCCGCGTACCGGAACAGGAGGCGGCTCGCACCATTGTCACGTCTCTTCTGCTTCTTCTCGCTGCACTGCGGCTCTTCTTCTTCCTCTTCCTCCTGCCTCTCCTCTATTTCCACGATGTCCTCCATCACAACATCATCCGTGTTAGACTCATCCGAGCAGACCTGAAACGATAGAGACTTGGAGACAATTGGTGACACTCGAACTAACCTCTTCTCCTCCCGTCTCCATTTGCTCATCCCGTCCCTCTGTCTCCACTAATTCCTGCTTCATTGCTAGCCGCCTTTCTCCTGTGGTCAAAGCATCCGAGAATGGAGGACCATCCAAGCACACCTGGAACGACATGATATAAGTCGGGTTCAATTGATTTTTTCGCAAAGTTATAGAGAACTTTGAAACTGACAACTAATGCGACTGAAATTGCAAAACTGTCTATGGTAGATATTTAACAACTTATGATGCAAAATCGCTCTTGAAATTCTGTGAATGAATTGTAAAACAGTTCAAAAATGAAACGAACTATCAATTTCCAAGTGTTCTGTCTTTGCATTGTAAAATAGGCCCATGGACAGCCCATGAACAACTTTGCAGAAGTGCTGCGAGAACTCATCTGCAGAATCGGCCCTGGGCCGATTTTACAATGCAAAAGCAGAATGTTTTGGATTTTCAGAAACTTTTACTATTTGAAAACGTGATTTGCATTTTTTTAATGATGGTATGAATTTGCAAACTTTAGTCGCAATATTTACCTATTTCATAGTTTTCCATATTATTTCGAAAAAGACAATTGAGCTCGACTTATATGCGGAGTAGAGTTTGAAATGACAAACCACATCGTCGTCTTCTGCTTCCTGCTCCTGTTCCTCTTCCTGCATCTTCTCCTGGTCTAGCTCCTTCTCCTGCTCCTTCTCCTGCTCCTTCTCCTGCTCTTGCTCATGTTCCTTCTCCTGCTCCTTTTCCTGCTCCTTCTCCTGCTCCTTTTTCTGCTCCTTCTCCTGCTCCTTTTCCTGCTCCTTTTCCTGCTTTTTCTCCTGCTCCTTTTCCTGCTCCTGCTCCTTCTCCTGCTCCTTCTCCTTCTCTTGCTCATGTTCCTTCTCCTGCTCCTTTTCCTGCTCCTTCTCCTGCTCCTTTTTCTGCTCCTTCTCCTGCTCCTTTTCCTGCTCCTTTTCCTGCTTTTTCTCCTGCTCCTTCTCCTGCTCCTTCTCCCTCTCCTGCTCCTGCTCCTTATCCCTCTCCTGCTCCTTATCTCTCTCCTGCTCCTTTTCCCTCTCCTGCTCCTTCTCCTGCTCTTTCTCCTGCTCCCTCTCCTGCTCCTTCTCCTGCTCTTTCTCCTGCTCCCTCTCCTGCTCCTTCTCCTGTTCCTGCTCCTGTTCCTTCTCCTGCTCCTGCTCCTGCTCCTTCTCCTGCTCCTTCTCCTGTTCCTGCTCCTTCTCCCTCTCCTGCTCCTGCTCTTTATCCCTCTCCTGCTCCTTCTCCTGCTCCTTATCCCTCTCCTTCTCCCTCTCCTGCTCCTTTTCCTGCTCCTTCTCCTGTTCCTGCTCCTTCTCCCTCTCCTGCTCCTCCTCATGTTCCTTCTCCTGCTCCCTCTCCTGTTCCTTCTCCTGCTCCTCTTCTTTCCACTCTTCCTCGAATGACATCTCTCGCGCCCGTGCGCCTCCATCGCTCTCCATCACAACGACAGAATCACTGTCCGACACGGCCTGAGAGAGTAAACCTGATTTAAATGACCTCGCGGGCAATTATTCCTACTTTCTGCTAACAGACATTCATCCATCATGCAAACATGTCGAAATCAGACTGTTAAACAATAACAAACGCACCTCGTCTCCACTCTCTGCGCCTTCGAACGCCGCCCGTGCTCGCGCGCCTTCGAGCAGCATCAGCTCGCGATGCATCTGAACTAGAGGTGGAGTGATCAATGTCACTACATACCTCATCGATATCCACCGTCTCGCGATCCTCTCTCAGTGTCATCTCCAGCTTCACTCGCTTTGTCTCGTTGTTGTTGTCATCGAGCATCATGAGAGAGGGGGGAGAGAGAGAGAGAGAGAGAGAGAGAGCGCGAGCGAGAGAGAGAAAGAGAGAGAGAAAAAGAGAGAGAGAACTGTCTCACCTTGACTCGATCTCTCCTCACATCCAGCCGTTTCTCGGTGTCGTCCCACATGTACTCATCCACCACCCTCTTTCGAGCCAGCAGAGCGCCAAACTCCTCCGCCGACTGTAAGCGAACTGAATCAAATTTTTGTTTCGGAAACAGCTCACGGGGTCCGACTGATTGTTTGTTGAGCGGTAGCGGAATCTTTTTTGTCGGCGATAAGTGTCGATATGTGCACCTATATCCAACAAAACCACTGGCCATGTCCTCGACATCTCTACAGCTGCGTGAGAACGGGCGATGGTCGAATGGGTCGATGTGAGCAGAGGGGTGGCAGCGAGTGAGCACTCGTCCAAGGGCCTGTGCCTGTGTGAGCAGCTGCAGCGAGCGGCGCTGCAGCAAGCGACTGTGTGAGGTCTGGAATGGCACTGGGGATAGGAAACCGCCGTTGGACTCACCTTGACGTGCTCAAAGAAGTCCTGAATGGAGACGGGCTTGTAGCCGCAGAGAGTGCACCGGCGGGCCTACAAGCAATGTTACCAGCAGTTTCGCAATGTCAGCATTCGTACCTTGTTAGTGGTGTGTTGGATAGCGTGTGAGAATGGAGAGGAATGGTCATCGGGGCTGACAGCCAGTTGTAGATCACACAGACACAACGAGCAGCGGGCAACGCACTCAACGAAGAACGCATTTGAGGACGAGAGAGAAGAAGCATTCGCAATAGTTTGTTTATCTATCTCTTACTCTTTCAGGTATTTGACAACAGTAGAACTCACCTTTGTATCTTGAAAGCTCATTTCGGTTGAGAGTCCCTGAAATGGTTTGAAAAAAAGAGAAAATGATGAAAAATGTAAAGCAGAATACGGATCTATGATTTCCGGAAATTTCGAAATGTTAGGGATGAAAATGTGCACAATCGGCATGAAAACGTGCGCATCAAATACTCGTCCCGCCCACTCATTTCCTCGCCTTACAAATACACATTTCGAGGACTTCGGAAAACTGACGACCAAAAAATCGTGACGTCACCCCAAAGGGTGGTAATGAAGTTCCTAGGTGTTTCTATTCCATGAAATGGTATGAAATGATTATGCAATCGATATATCGCTATTGTAAGACATGCATGCCTGATCAAAAACATCTGAATTCTGAACAAGATGAAATTTCCAGACGGAAATCTTCAAAATCGACACATCGGGAATCGAGCGCCCCTCGGTGGTTCAGATATGTAAAAGAAGAAGTTCGCATAATCTCTCTCTCTCTCTCTCTCGTTTTCTGTTTTTCTTCCTTTTTATTTTACTATTTTACCCTTCTTCTCCCTCCCACCCTCTCTCTCTCCATTTTTCTTGTGCGAAAATGCAAGTACAAAATGGAAGAATCAAGTTCACATTTAAAATGATTTTGTTTGCTGAATTTGTGTTAACACTTATATCATTAAATAAATAGTTTCTGAATAAATTTAACAGTGAACATAATAGGCAAGAATGTTAGTTGTGCACTAATAAATTGTGCAACACTCTTCCAAGTGAGCTATTTGTCACTATCTTCTTGGCGCCGCTTTCAAGCGTACAACCGGGCGAGTCGCCTCCGACAAAACACGGTTCCCGCCCACTTTGGCACCCTCCCAAAGTGGGCGGGGCCGTCTTTGGGAGCCGGCGAGTCGCCTCCGATTTGCCGCCGACAATCCTCCGATTTCGTGTGGTTTCAAGCCAAATGTGATGAAACGATGTTTCATTTGTGTTTTAGTAATGTTATATAAGAAATGCACCACTTTCAAGGCATGCATACGTGACAAAACGTATGATGGAAATGTAACACACATAAACACTTCAGGCACTTGATTGGATGGTTGGTGATGGCTGGTGGATTTGTCATACAGGTGTGTGTAGTCAGGGCGATGACGTGTGGCAGGGCGGGAGCAGACACGGCTGGTGGTCGAGTATCAGCCCATCCCACAACGCACACGCTCCTCTTCCTTCTCCTTCAGGATCCGCCGCAGCTCCGCATTGAGTCGACGGCAGACATTGGCGAACTTGCCGGCGAAGGTGGCGACCCTCTATGCTTCTCTAGCAGCATGTTCGCGTCGCAAAAGAGGCTTTTTGGCTAGCTGGTTGGCTGGCAAATAACTTGTCGCTCTCCACCTCCTCGCCTCGGCATCTTCGGTTGGCGCATGCGCAGACACGATGATGCTGGTCTTCTTTCTTCGTACTTCTGCATCCACGTAGATGAGAGTTGATGACGATCATGTTTACGTTGGCGAAGGTGGAGATGACCATCAGTTACCTCTCGCACTGACCTAGTAGTACCCAGGCAAACAGCCTCCCAACATGTCAGGGTGCACGACGTGGCGTGGAGCGCCGACAGTTTCTCCCAAATAAGTATATAGTATTTACCTGCCGCACAAGATCTTTTGCGTGCATATTTTAACTTATTTACAAACGTAAATACATTTGACGGCTTTAAATTTGCGCTTAGAAAAACGTAGTGAGAAATACCAACTTTAGCGATTTGAACTTCGCGCCAGTTTTTTGTCGGAGGCGACTCGGAGCGTACCCGCCCTTTTGTCGGCGGCGACTCGGAGGCGACTCGGCGCGAACCCGGCGGCGAGTCGCCCGGTTGTATGTGAGATACCGTAACCAAAGTCAGTAAAAGAGACGCCAACTGGTGACAATTGTCACCATGATTTTTTTGCGCCAAAATTTATTTGTTTATTTATTACTTTTTATCGTGTTTATATAAGTTAATTGTGTCAATTTCATTATAGAAAAGAAAACCTGTATCAATTATAGTGTTATCGTACATTGTTTATGCGCTGAGAGAGCGAATGTGTCAAGAAAAATGACACAATTAATCTATGTTCTTGTTGTTTAGAGTTCGTCTCGTATTGCATTGATTATATATATCTACCCGTATTAGGTATTGATTCGAATAGTGTGTATGTGACTTTGTATTGTGCAGTTGGATAGATGGCGGTACGTCGTTCCCCGCGGTTGCGCTTCCTGGAGGCGGACAACGGCAAGGCAAGGCGTCGTGACTTGCGTGCTCACCATCGTTCTCATTAAACTAGGTTGGTTTAACAATGTTTATTGTTGACAATCGTTCTGTAGACTGTTTGTTAGTCGATCCTTGTGACCTGGTACGTGTACATACTGAAATTCTCAGAACTAGGGTGAAGAGACTCGTAATTAATCGTAAAGTGATGTTGTTATAATGGTGTTATAGGGTCGACAGCGCTTCGCTGCACGTTTGCAATGGCAATGGTCGTCCAGCCAAGTTCGACCATCTTAACAGGTACGCCATTTCAGTTCCACTTATCACATCTTGGGCGCCGAGTCGGTCATGTTCATGAACCAGACCTATGACCTGACTACTCTACTATAAGCCAGCCTCTCCAGTCTGTGCGTTTCAGGTGGCTCTTATCCCGGCCCATCGCGAGAAGATTCTTCAACTAGTGACGATTGGATGATTTTTGATTTTTCTAGAAGTTTCTTGTTGTTTCGATGGTTTCACGCGTGCCTCAGAAAGCATGCCGCATACAGGCTGGAAACATGGTTGAAACAAATAAAATAGTTATCAATTACGAACTGACACGTACTGAATGACTCACTCAGTCGAAGACTTAATGTAAAACACCCATGCACATACTTAGGCAATAATAATAATAATAATAAGTTTATTACCGTGTACATATGAGCGAAACAGTGCAAGACATCATAGTGAGCAATTGCATACGGTATGAGAAAGAAAAAGTGAAAGATAAAACAGAAAGCATCGAATGTTGACTACAGTCTACGAATCTTCGAAGCTGGCAACAAATGGGGATTACTTTCTAGGAAGGATTTTACAGTTTCATGTTTCGCAGACATTACTATGGAAGGCAATAGTCAAATGACATAGCTGTTCACCAACTCCTCGCCGCTTTTTGAATGACATCACCTATATCCATAAGCTCATTCACTCTAAAACAACTTTGGATTACCGAAGGCTTTTCACTATTATCCCAACAAGTTCCAGAAACTCAAATGAGTTTGGAATTGTTCATTCGTTTGATAACATTAGTAAAATAAGCACATTTATTAGTGGAGCTTTTAGTACCTGGAATGCCTTACCTTCTGGCATTGTACATATCCGTGACCCCACTTTTGTCAAACAACACTTATCCTCTCTAGAACTAAAGAGTGAGAAATCGATTTTAAAGAAAATTTCATGTCCCACTTTTTCTCTATGTTATTATATATGGTAATGACAATACGTCCATTCCCACAGAGTTGAACGAAATAGTTCTACATGTGCTCACTTGACGACGTTTTGGGCACACATTGAAAACGACACGATGATGATAACATCAACATCACTTCTCGATAGAACAAAGAAGAGATTCGTGAGTTTCGAGGAAATGACGACCTCCGAAAATCGCCGTGGTCATTTCTTCACTCGACTATGTCGGCGAGTGGTGGTCGAGCCGCCATCACTCTACTCCTATCACTAATCGTGGGTTTATGTTCATGCCCTTGATTGTTCCATAATAAGTTGCGTGCTGTGCGGTAGATCAAACAGGAGAGAAAGACGGTTAGAGCACTGAGCTGCAAGTGGGGAAGAGCGAAGTGGGATCGCCTTAACGCAGTCCATGCCTGTCTTTATTTTTCTGACGTCGTTCTAACCACTACTTCTTACAGGTCCACGTCTCTCTCGCTACCGATCCGCTCACGCAAGACGATATCGACTCCCGTGAGTATCGATCGGATATCGATTGATTATTGATTGATTATTGATTGATTATTGTTTGTAGACGTTACCGTACACCTTTGCTTGTTTATCGTCGAATGTGTCGTCGCTGTTGTCGTCACTGCAGTTCTGGTGTTTTATATGGTGAGTTGTTTACTTGTTTGTTTGTGTAAATGCGTTTTTACTCGTTTACTTGTTTACTTGTTAACCCGCTCATTTAGGTTTTCTCGCGCATTGACATTGACGAAGCGCGTCACATCACAATCAAGGAAGAGAAGAAATATGAGAAGGTGAGAGAGAGAGAGAGAGAGAGAGAGAGTGAGAGAGAGAAAGTGAGAGAGAGAGAGGGAGGGAGGGGGAAAGGAGGGAGGAGGGAGAGGCGGTTGCAGGACGATGAGGAGCGCACGCAGGAGCGCACCTGTTCCGCGATGCAGCGTCTCTCGGAAGACCTCGTGTCGGCCGTTCAGAAAACGGTGCCGGACGCAAAAGAAACGGTGGGTGGTGGGGCTGTGTGATCAGTTCCTTCCGAAGCGATCCCGAAGTGTTCTAGAGTATTCCGGAGACGGTTTTGAAGGGGGAGAGTGTTCTCGAGATACTTACTCGAACCAAACCTACTTCAGGAGACGGGCGAGAAGGAACCGAGCGAGAAATCGGCCAAGGAAATGCCAACACAGGCAGCATTACATGCACTGAGACTGCAGAGGACACAACAGGAGGGAAACACGACTGGGGTGAGAGAGGGAGAGAGAGAGGGAGAGTGAGAGAGAGAGAGGAGGGGGAGAGAGGGAGAGAAATAGAGAAAGGGGGAGAGCGAGAACTTCCTAGGAGAACACTGGAAAAGGTGCTTCGAAGCAGCGGAAGAAGGGGGTGCGGTCGAAGGAGAGACAGCAGAAGACCGGACATGGACCGGTGAGAGAGAGAGAGAGAGAGAGATCCCTTCTCTCGCAGGTTGTCTTGGATAGTACGCAGGAGGAGAATGAGAAGGAGCGTCCGAAGACTCGCGCCGCCAAAGGCTTCCACGAGCACGAACTCAACCTCATGGTATGTTTGATTGATCGATCAAGTTGTAGGAATATCACTTCACTTTTAATATACGTTCACTGGGAACGTCCATGTTTTCAGGAAGAGATGTTGGCTGAGAGTTGGCGGGCGGAAAAAACGCGCGAGCGGACTGATGAGGCTGCCAAGAGCGAGGGATGAGAGAAGAGAGAGCTTACAAACATTACACTTACCAATTTATACCATTCATACATGCGAATTATTGATGCTCGGATTTGATAAAGAGTATTTACAATGATGCACGTCGACATTTGCAATGAGAGAGCTGAGAGCGTACCAGTTACGATGAGTTCTGGGAGCGATTCGAAGGACAATTGCGTTTCAAAGAGCCTGTTTGTGAGTTTATGTCTTTATAATCTCAGTGTTCACTCACCTCAACACAAGTCTCTATTCCACTTCCATTATACACCTCGCCACTTTTGAAACATTTTAATTTGTATTGAATCATAATGTAATACACAGAAATGAACATAACTGATGAAATGATATATGTACAGCCATTTTATAAACTCGTTCCATTTGGTCGAGGGGTACAGCTGGAAGTGAGAAAGATTTTTCATTTGTTTGTTATGATCACAGTGTATAGTGAGCATCTGCGAGTGCGCCCTTGGACAGGCGCACAGCAGTACCAGCACCTTCGTTCGTCCAGTGTTCTACACCATCTGCAGCAGTCGCATATACGCCAGGTCAACGTCGTGAACACGCAGAGAGAGAAAGAGAGAAGGACCGTTTATACTACACAACGCGTCAACTTGACGCGCTGCGTCAAGCGTCAAAGTTGACGCCTCGCGTCAAGAATTTTGACGCCTCGCGTCAAGAACTTTGACGCCCCGCGTCAAAATTTGACGCGAGGCGTCAAAAACAAAGGAAAAGTGATGTCATTTTCACTCAGCGCGTCAAATTTTGACGCGAAACGTCATAATTTTTGTCCCGAGGCGTCAAAATTCTTGACGCGAGGCGTCAACTTTGACGCTTGACGCAGCGCGTCAACTTGACGCGTTGTGTAGTATAAACGGTCCTAGAGAAAAATTGGAACGCTTCACGAATTTGTGTGTCATCCTTGCGCAGGGGACATGAGTTGCCTTGGTCCGAGAGTTAGGGATAAACGTAGGTATATATGCTGTTCTGATATCCAGGAGCGAACATCGGATGAACTAGGGAGTGACAAGCGCGAGAGGGTAGTGAAAAACGGGTAAGTCACATCTCACCGCTTTTCTCGCGTGCACTCCTCATCGTCCTACCTACAATCGTTGTTGTTTGCATAGTTATTGACGTGAAGTAAATCAGTCGCACTTTGCAGGTTTGTCATTGCTTCCCTCTCTCCCTTCCTCCCTTCCTTCACACCTCTCTTTTCACGGAGTGAGAGGGGTGTGAAGGATACGTGAACAGTGCGTGACTGTCATACGGTGGTCATGTGAGAAATCATGGAGATTTTGATGAAGATGTGGAAATGTTGGGTTGAACCAGTTTTACGATAAATTATTAAAAAAAACACTACAATGTGTCGTAGTGCATAGTGTATAGTGAGCGTGCACTTTCGTGCGAAGAGTTTACTATTTTTTCTTTTCTTTTTTATCAATCCGTTTCGCTTGTTTGTTTCTTTGTTTGTTCGTATAGTTTGATATCTCATAAGTCAACATCGTGTCTCATTGCACTTGCACCTGTCCCGTTTCAGTAGCTAGAGCACGGTTGGTGTGGGATGCGCGTTGAGTGAAGTGAACAGGACTGAATGTTGAGACGCGCGCTGCAGAGATTTCTAGGTGAATCATTGGTCTATATTGAACATGTACGTGTTTGTTGAGGCATGACCAAGCTGAACGAGTGTGCCGCGGCGGCGGCCGGGGAAGGCGAGGAGAAGCTCCACAAGGTCGTCTCCGGCCGCGTCGAGAAGAAGGAGGCCGGCGAGGGTGGTGAGTGCCATGTTTCCACTTCTTATTATCATCTTTATCAAATCTTTCATATATATTAGTGATCAGTCATCGATGGTCGATGTGTTCACCTTGTACATTGAGTTAGATAGACGAGGTATGTGGCTGGATCCAGCCTCTTACATTTAGGCACTGTGTACTTCATATCATAATTGTATTGTGGATGAACGATTGATTGACATTGAATTGTAGATGCTCCCTCCGCAGCTGCTCCGGCCGTCGAGGGCGAGAAGAAACCGCCGAGGATCAAGTACTTCAGGTATGGCGCTCGCTTATTATTGTTTGATTTGGTTCAAGCCATTACGTGATTATCTTGTAAAGTGGAGGTCAAACTCAATTTTCGGCAAAAGTACCTCAGAAAGATCTCAGAACGCCCCCACCGCCCCACCCTTAGAAAGATCATCGTCTTTTTTTAAATCATAAACCAGCTTTTTGATACATAATCAAGTTTGACCTCACTTTGAATCGTAACGTCAGGCTGAAACGTATTGATCACGTCAACTCGTCAACCTTTCTCCTTGCAGATACGCGATGCTCGTCGGCTATCAGGGCAAGAACTACTTCGGCATGCAGGTGTGTCATAAGAATGTTATTTTGACTATATAAATGTGATTATATAGTTGTGTGTACCGTTCCACTCTCGTCTCACAGTATCGGCTACAAGACCGGGGTGACGTAGCTCATCCAACATTCGTCCGTTATAGATCCAGAAGGACCACCCGACGATCGAGTCGCACCTCCTCGACGCCCTCCACAAGTGCGGATTTATCACCGGTTAGCATTTTTACATTGTGTGTCAGTTCTACGTTTCATACTGTACATAAATGTGAATAGACATAGTAGCTGCAACTGCAGTTCACGTGGTAGAGCAAGACATCGCCATTTCAAAAATACCTACGATCTACGATGTAGTATTTCAGACGAGAACAAGACGAACCCGTACTCGTTCTTCTTCCAGCGCGCCGCCAGAACCGACAAGGCTGTGTCCGCTGTCAGACAGGTGCGTATGCTTATTGTGTTCATGTTTTTTTTAATATAATAGGCTCGCACTTAGCTCAGGATTTTTCGTTGAAAACATTATCGTGGATTTTGACACTACCGTATTCTAAACGAAATGCACTGCATATTGTTTTTGCCGTTCATGTTTCTACTTAACAGATACTCTCTCATGACCACGTGGCGTAGTGGTAACGCTCTCGCTTATTAAGCAAATGTCCGCGGGTTCGATCTTGGGTACCCACGCAATATTTTGTCGAATTGAAAACATCATCGAAGAGGTTCTCATCGTTGTCTAATCACCCTGATGTCTCTCGTGAAAAGAGTAGAACTCATTTGCGGGCCCACTATATTAAGTTTTGTTTATAGTACTCGATGTCTATTATATGTGAATATGTGTTTTAGTGCTGTCCACTATTCCCGAGTGATATGCATAATCGATCTGTAATATGCTTTACGCGTGAAGCTTACATTTAGTTGGCGTAATCTCGTTTGCAAGTTTGTTGTGGAGAGTCGAGCGGAACAGGTGTTGATGACTCTCATTTCTTGTCCTTGCAGATCTGCTCGCTGCAGCTGCCGCGCAGCGACGACTACGCAGTGACGGGCGCGGCGGCGATGAACAACCATCTCCCAGAGGACATTCGAGTCTTCGGATTCCGCAGGGCCACCTCGTGAGTAGGGACAGTGTGAAACGGCTACGGCGGCTCGCGGGTATCCCATAGTCTGCAGATTGTCGATAACGATTCACCTATATATGTAGAGTTCATGGTTCGTGCAGGTATAATTCGAGAGATTGAGGGGTAATTTAAATACATTGCGTGTTTCCTGATTGAACTGATTGCCTAGAGAAACAGGCAGCATGTGATGTAATATTGAAAAATGGAAAAAAGATGTGAATGACTGCATATTGAAATGACCTTGTCGATGAAATGGTTGCAGCAACTTCCACTGTCAGAAGGCGTGCGACGCGCGCACCTACAGCTACACCCTCCCAACCTACGCGTTCGCCAAGCCCAACGAGGTCAGTGCCTAGCAGTCCAACCACATATACAACTCCAACCACAACCACACAACCACAACCACAACCACAACTCCAACCACAACCACATACAACAATTCAACTTTTATCCGGAATCGCATAGTGTGATCGTAATTCAAAACATCAATCATTCACAGAGTAGCGCCGGGAAGCAAGGTGGGAGTAAGTTTGTAGTGTGAATTGTCTTTTATAGCAGACACATCAGATTATTCGCTATCGTAAACATGACATGACGAGATGACGACACGTACAGATACAATACGAAATCATTTGTAATGGTAGGATTTAGCAGATATTAGACAAATCAAGTCTCTTTCCGCAATCGAAAACATGATCATGACGACACGTACAATACGAATTCAAATCATCCATAATGGTAAGGTTTTACTTCTAGGGCTCTTGCTTTCATTTTGGTGAAGCCTGTTTAACATGATCATTATGTTCGGTTTCGTTTATTTACATCATGAAACATAAACAATCATAAATAGAGGATGGGTTGCTAGCGGGTAGTTTCAATGACATTTGCCTACCCATTTCTTTTCAATTGCATCTAAATTAATAGAACAATCAACAATGAAAAATATTATCCAACTCGGTTTGTGTTTTTGTTCCAGGATCTAACAATACAATAGTAATGTTTTTGTTATAGGAATAATTAATGCAATTGTACTGAATGTTGCATGGATAATTCCTGGAACAAGGGTATTTCTTTAATTCCATGGGTATAAATCATTGGGTAGCTGCAGAATCCACAAGATTCCAAATGTCGCTACAAATACCGAGACTATCCTTTTCCTTTTCTGAGGATTTTTTTCAATTGTATCGATCCACTTGCGATGGCGCGCGTGCAGTCGGTAGAATCGACTCCTTCTCATGTGAAACGCATGCGTCTCCTAAAATAATAAGGATACACCGTGAACCGTGCATGATTCATTTTTCTGATTCAATTTTTCTTTCTTCAAAATGTAGAATATACCGCAAAAATTATATTTCACTCACCGGATTGTCGCACACCGAATCCCACCAGACTAGGTAGTAATCTTCGAACAAGCACAATCCGATTAGCAGTATCAACATCCAACTAAATGAATGCGTGATATGTCTATGCCTACATAAAGCACTAGAGCGAGCTCTGAAAACTCACAGGGTTCGGATCAAGAAAAGCACGAGATTGGCAATGCGGAGGAAGAACTCGGTAGCCAGTTGACTCGAAGATTCAGACGTTCGAATATACATAGTAACTACGTAAATACATTCAATCTATAGAACATAGACTAAATGAATGAAAATTTCACGGGAGGACGCTACTTTATTTTTCCCGCCAAGTCGGTATTTGAATGTTGAGGTCACGGGTCACGCTCGGTGACCGTTAATGGTCGTTGGAATTTGCAATGTGTAGTAGTTTATTACTATTGTACCTTATTAGTAATCGAGGCATTTTTCTTTTTCAGATTGTATGGTTTCAAAACGTTGCCAAAATTGTTAAAAAAGTGTTCTGTCAAATCAAATCAAATGTTTATTCGGAATCGCAAACATGATTATGACAGAAATTCTAAATACAATTGTAAGGAACATACATCACCACATTTATCTATTAAAGGTATTTAACATTCAGATTAGGTAGCTGCAAAATCCACAGAATTAAAACTACCATGGCAATTCCATATCCTACAATTCTCCCGTAAAACGTGTTTTTATAAGTGTCGTTCCACTTTTCAAGACTCGTGAACAGTTGATAGAATCGACTCCTCCTCATGTGAAACGCATGTGTCTCCTAGAATAATTGGGATATTTCGTGAACCGTGTATGATTTAAAAGTTAGAATGTTTCACTTACCGGATTTTCAGAAACCGTTTCCCACCAATGTTCATAGCGAGCTTCAAAATAGAAACATACACATGTCAGTATTCAGATCCATCTGAATAAATACGTGTCTCTATATATCTACATAAGGCGGACAGTGGAAACTCACTGGACTCGGATCAAGAAAAGTACGAGATTTGCACTGTCAATGAAGAAAGTAGCCAGTGAAGATTCAGACATTCTGAAAAAAACATTTATGAATGATAGTTAGTTAGTAGATCATTTTAATATGTGGTCGATAGAACATAAAAGTGATGAATGGCAGTTTCACTGAGAAGACGCTACTTTCTATTTTTCCCGCCAAATTGGTGTTATTTGAATGTTGAGGTCACGCACACGTCTGCAACGCACATCTAATTGCGAAGAGGGAACTAAAGCAATCATCTCTTACGAGGAGTGTAGTAGGTGCCACACCCTCGGATTCGTACCAAATTCATAGGATATCTTAGTTAGGACCCTAGCCATCGATTTGTGGTGTCCGAATTTCCTAAACGAATAATACGTTTTCAGTACGAAAACGTACAGGGCTGGTTTTTCGCGTTCCTCTCACCCTACGCGGCGGTCAAAGACCGAGCTGTTGTGGCCTAGTGGCGAAAGCGTCTGCCTGCCAAGCTGACCCTCTCGAGTTCGATTCCGCGCACATTCTTTTTGTTTTATCAAAAGTTTATGGACTTGTACTTTCTGACTACCATATCATCATTTTCTCATGGTCCATGAAACAGCTCTATCAAATAACTTTTTTTATGAGACAGTCTTGCCGATCTCTTTTCGATAGCGATGACAGCCTTCGAACGTCGTAATGATGTAGTGCCAATCACATCAGATGTATGTAACTCGCAACTGCGCCATCTGTCAGAGAAGACCTGAAAGTCGTCGAGCTACTTCGCGCTGGCTTATGTAATTTGATTGTGGACGAATATTGATTGTATAGAGTTGAAGGTTGTAATGATGCGCACGGTAGATCATCTCTGGTCCTGACAGTCGCCTTTCTTGAAGAAGAGAGAAACAATCGAGTCGGACATGCCCTTCGTCACTTCTTTTCTTTACCAACCAGTGATTGAACAGCGAGACGATCATCCGAATGTGTTGGCAAAACAAAAAGAATGTGCGCGGAATCGAACTCGAGAGGGTCAGCTTGGCAGGCAGACGCTTTCGCCACTAGGCCACAACAGCTCGGTCTTTGACCGTCGGGTAGGGCGAGAGGAACGCGAAAAACCAGCCCTGTACGTTTTCGTACTGAAAACGTATTATTCGTTTAGGAAATTCGGACACCACAAATCGATGGCTAGGGTCCTAACTAAGATATCCTATGAATTTGGTACGAATCCGAGGGTGTGACACCTACTACACTCCTCGTTAATAGGAATCAGTCGCAACTCAATCGCAACCACCGGGCTTTCAGCTGACTACGTCGTCGTACCGTATCCGGCCGGAGGTGATCACAGAGATCAACGAGATACTATCCATCTACAAGAGCACGCACAACTTCTACAACTACACGAGCAGGAAGTGGGTTGTGTGCCGTTTTATGTGTGAATGATTGTGAAAACTTTTGTTAGAGACGAAGAGAGAGAGAGGGGGGGGACGTCGAGTTTGTCACACTCGTGGTGGGTCGGCTAGTTGGCTTTTGTGTGCTTGCTTGTGGTTTGCATTGGTGATTGGTGAATGTATTTGGAGCCAGTTTCAGTTGTATATATTTGATTGAAATGTACTCAAGGAGATTGTTTGTGACTCTTGTAATGTACGCACTTCAAACAATCCAGAAATTGGTGGGCATTTTTTCGAGCGATATGTGTAGTTTTGGTAAGCGTATTCATGATGAGCCGATGAGCGGTTTTAGAATCTCAATATTTGGATAGTGAGGTTGCTATAATATAGTGAGATAACGAATAACGGAGATTGCTTCTTTTGCTATTTGTACTGCCATGTTGAAATTCATTTTTGTCTGATTCAAATGTAAGCATGTTTAGGTGAAGGGTGAAGGGACAAAGCTTCATCCTGCATCAAATGATTAAAAGAGGAAGATGATTGGTGAGTGGATGTTGGTTGCTTAATTTTCTGTCTAGTATGTATTGTGAATATTGATTTTTTGACTATATTTTGACTATTGATTCATGTCTTTTTTATTACCAGTCGGAGTCGCGCCTATGGCGCTTCTCCTTCTGGTTATAGTTGGCGGGTCATACGAAACAGTGCAATCCCGACGCGTCTCACATGCTGGCGCCGGCTGGGGTATATATATATATATATTGCGCCGCCAAGTAGCGACTCTTACAGAAGGACATTGCTTTTTCTTTATAATAGCGTAGGTGTAATTAGAAAGGACGACCTCTCTTTTGGCTTAGAATATCACTCGCTAAAAAAATTTCAAGAAGCGATGTGATCATTGTTTGTCTGTTTGTCGACATTTTGGTTCCTTATATACTTATTTATTGATTGACGTGTGTTGCAGGCATGATGATCACTGTGGTGCGGGAGCTGAACCTGCGCTTGGCCATCCAGCGCTCGTTCGAGTCGCAGAGGGTGGGTACGGTAGCCGTGTAATGGGGTACTGTACTGACTCTGGGTGACGGTAGTTGTAGCATTGGAGGACTGTACTTGCTCTGGGTGAGTACAGTAGCTGTGTAATGAGGTACTGTACTGACTCTGTTTGAGTACGGTAGTTGTATCATTGGAGTATTGTACTGATTCTGGGTGAGTTGAGTACGGTAGCCGTGTAATGGGGTACTGTACTGACTCTGGGTTAGTACGGTAGTTGTAGCATTGGAGGACTGTACTGACTCTGAGTGGGTACGGTAGCCGTAGCATGGGGTACTGTGCTGACTCTGGGTAATACGGTAGCGGTAGCGGGTACTGTGATTGTTTGTAGTTCGTAGACAAGGCTTGTTGAGAGCTGGGTCGTGTACGTATCACTGTTGGTAGTGGATCCTTTACTTGTGTTTGTGTATGAAGTGCTTGTGTATGAAATGTTGCTTGTGAGGATGGACATTGTTTCAGATAGACGTTCCTAAGGCGCCGGGTCTGGGTCTGCTGCTCGAGCGGCTGCTATCAGATAGTATGAGATTCTTACACTTGTTTACCTAATTTTGGGTGTATATTATATAGTTTTTTTCATATGCATTTGTGGTGAAAACATGGGATAAAATGTAACAATAAATTTTGTTATTATTATGTTCTTTGATATAACATTGGTTCTTCATGGTTTGCCCTTGTTTCGCCTCATCCTTCTGTTCCCTTTCTGGACCCCATATGTCGGTCACTACTTTCTCTCTCCATTCTGCTCTTTTTTCTTCTCCCCAATTGTATGTCAAAGTTAACTCCCTCCTTTCTGCTCTTTCTCTTTCTCTTCTCCCCACTTGTGTCCTTTCCGATCCTCCACTCGTTCGTTTCACAGTTTGGTGGCCCTAAAGAGGGCCGTTGGGTTGATGGGGGATGGTGAGAAGTTACTTCTCGTTGCTGTAGTCAGCGACATACAGCTACGACGGTGGCAGGACCGTATCGGCGGTGGCAGCAGCGACGGGGGCAGGTGCAGACTGGTCTGTCAGCGTGTCCCACAGTGCGACGGCGATCGACATGATGCAAAAGAATAGAGCTGCGAATGCAACTCCATCTCGGAAAAAGATGTTTCTAATTTTCATCTGTAGGATGAGGAAAGCGACGGCCAGACAGATGCCACTGTAATCGATTGATGAACTAACAGAATAGAAACTAATTGCACACCTCAACAATGCACAGACAATAAAAATCAATGCGATATACTTACCTGAGTGCCACGCTTTTCTGGAATCGCGTCTCTGAAAGCATAACCATTCAATGAAATCATAACCATTTCGAATCAATCATTCAATCCCTCGGAATCAATACTCTGTCGACAACCATTAATTTACAGCCAAGTGATGCAGAAAATTGCATTTCTTGATTATTCGATTGATAAAATGCATGGCTTTCTTGAATTACGGCGTGTAAAACAAAATCTACCTTTACGCAACCCCTTTTGACAATCGATTATCAATCATTGTACTATCAATAACCAAACATTAATCGATACATCGCGATTATAGACCAATCGATCAATATCAAATCAATAAATAACCAATGAAAAACACATGATCAAACCCTCTTACGCATCGGGGAGATGTGCTGCACGATCGCGTTGAATAACGATTGCACACACGCGTTGAACACGACCTGCATTCTATAAATGTATATTAATCAGTTGCAAATATGCTCCCGGTAGTAATACCCGAATGAGAAACAGGCGCATGAACCACATTGGTGGAATACTGTTTTATGAAAAAAAACACTAGAACAAGCTGAATATACAGGAATCTGTGAACAACACTCGAATGCGCAAAACGGTGGTTAAAACGATACGCGGGTGGCAGCGCGTCTTCCGGGCCAGCGTTACGCGTCCAGGTCACTCCCCGCCAACCTCACTCTCGTTCTCTCACTTTCTCTTTCTCTAGCTCTCTCTATATTGCCTACAGCAATAAGGGATGTAGTATTCGATACCCTTTGATACAAAATGATACCGCAACAGAACTATGCTTCCACCAGGTGTTGCGCTGTTACGAAAAAAGGCAAGAATATTCTCTTTACCGAGAAAAAAAAGTCCTCTCTGTACCATTTTCCTCACTTGGAAGGCTTTTATGGGTCCAACTTCATAGTTCCTGTTGTCGACATGATCTTATGTGACAGAAAATGGTTAAAGAAGCTGTCACGGGGTATCTCTGCTGATCGTTTTCTGTTGTGTCGTCGTTTCGGGTGATTCTTGTGAAATACACGAAACCTAATACGAAAGCCTCCCGAAAGGAATTCGGTCAGTCTAGTACTCTGTGGTCTGTGGGCTTGAAATGATATCAATATGAATATGACATGTCGTTTTGACACATTTTACAAACGCGGTTCACCATTTCCAAATCTTCAAAATACACATTGATAGGTAAGGCATATTCTGTTGAATAAATTAATATTTTTGTTTGTCAAGCGGAGAGATGATTCAAGATTCAAGTGACACACCGACTGAGCGATTATTCTTGAAATTAACTTCCATACAACAATGAGTAAACAGGTCGTCACATTGAACAACGATTTCGGATAGCTTCCGAGGGGTTCGCAGTAGATTTAGGGTGTTTAGTCCGAAACGGCGAAACGAAAAAGAAACTTCCGAGACAGATACCACAGCTAAAATGCCCTTTGAGTGTCGATTTCGTTATTAATAATAATAAGTTTATTACCGTGTACATTTGGAGAAACAGTGCAAAACAGCATAATGAGCAATGGCATACGGTAAGAAGAAAAACAAAGTGAAAATGATACAGAAAGCATCGAATGTTGACTACAGTCTACGAATCTTCGAAACTGGCAACAAATGGGGATTACTTTCTAGGAAGGATTTTACAGTTTCATGTTTTGCAGACATTACTATGGAAGGGGGGAGTGAGTTCCAAAGCCTATAAATCCCGTTGAAAAACGCACTGCTCTTAAGGGCTGTATCAAAACACGGAACCACGCGCCACCCATGAGAAGTGCGAGAACGAGTTGGTACAAAGTTGAAAAGACCATGATAGTGAAGGTATGTAGAGTTTGTGGTCACTTTATGCATGTATGTCACATCATTCAGAATGCGCCGTCGCTCTAATGTTTGTAAGCCAAGAAGTTGTAATCGTTGGGGATAGGTGAGTGAGAACAAACCAGCGCGGCAACATATTCGGCGCGTATAGTATCGCTGCACAGATTCGATCGAATTCACCGATTCCACATCCTGAGGGTTCCACAACTCAGTGCAGTACTCTAATTTACATCGGAAATAAGTAACGTAGGCAACAACCAAGACATGTAAATTTCTTGTTTGATAAACCCTCAGGAAATCATTAATTGAATTGAGCGTATTTTGAATGATGAGATCATAGTGAGCGTCAAATACCAGAGAAGTGCTCATTGTGATGCCTAAATCCCGGACTGAGTGAGCAGGTGCGTGGGTAGTGCCGCTTGCTATATACTCGAATCGGGGATTTCGGCGACCAATGTGCAAAATTTGTGTCTTTTCAATGGAAATTTGTAATCCCCATTGATGAGACCAATCAGTAACTGTGTCAATGGCACATTGAAACTTGGATTTGGCAGAAAGATCGTCCTTATCAAATGCGAAAGAAATTTTTAAATCATCTGCATATAGCTCACACGAAACATAATCAGGCAAATGCGCTATGATGTCATTGATATACACATTGAACAGAATTGGGCCCAGACACGACCCTTACGGCACGCCGCAATTGACGAGTCTTGGTGCGGAGAGTTCCTCTCCTACCATGACCTGTTGTAGGGATCACAACGTGAGATGTAGAGAGTGAGGCGAAATCATGTAACATATTATCACTGGACGCATGATGTGCTCTAATTAGCATAGAACGATTCGCCCTTTCGCGCTGATTCCAACGATATTTTATTTATGGGATCATGTACCCTGTAAAGTGGTGAAAATCGATAAAAAGTGATATGATGACGTCATATTTCTTTGATCTAGCCGCCATTGCCCAAAACGAGTAATGAAAAATGATGTTATAAGAGACGTATTTCATCAAGTACTGATCGATTACAATCAAACAAAGCGTATTGCTACTATGTTAAACGAATATATTCATAATTTAACTATCAATGACGTCATAAGTGTTTTGATCTAGCCGCCCTCTGTCGCATTTTCCCTATGTGAGCGCGCGCTCGGGTGCGCGCGCCGCGCGGAATTTGAGCGCAATGTGAACGATGAACCCTATGAACATTATATATTTTTAAAATCAGCTTGAAATGAACTACATTAATGAACCAATTGCTATACCATATCCAAACATCTGAAAATGTCATTGTGGTCCCTAGACCTGTTGGCAACGGTCGGACAGGAAGCTACGAATCCACCCCTACATTTCCTCTTACACCGAGCGAATGCAACTTATCAAATAAAAAAGAATGGTTTATAGTGTCGAATGCTTTCTTAAAATCAAAGTATATGCAATCAATCACAAAACCGTTAGAAACATGTTTTAACCAATGACTATAGCACTGAATGAGTTGAGCGCCTGTCGAACGATTCTTGCGAAAGCCAAACTGTTTAGAGGAGATAAGGTTATTTGATTCGAGGAATGAAGTCAATTGTTTTACAAAAATACGCTCAAGAACTTTGGCAACACTGCTGGTAAGACTAATAGGACGGTAGTTGGAGATGTTATCACGAGATCCCTTTTTGAACAATCGCTTGATATATGCCAGTCTCCAGATTCGGGGAACGGCGCAAACCGATGTGGACATTGAACAGAGAATTGAGAGTGGTACACTAATAGTATAGTGGGCCCGCAAATGAGTTCCGATCTTTTGACGAGAGACATTAGGGTGGTTAGACAACGATCAAAACCCTTTGGATGATGTTTTCAATTTGACAAAATTTTGCGATAATACCCTAGATCGAACCCTCGAACCGCTGCTTGATGAGCGAGAGCGTTACCACTGCGCCATGTGGACATGTGAGAGTATCAGTGGGATAGAGATATGAACGGCAAAAACAAGATGCTGCGCATTTCGTTCAGTATACTGTATGTTCAAAATCCACGATAATGTTTTCAACGAAAAATCCTGAGCTAAGTGCGAGCTTATTATATCTACCGTGTTCTTCAGAAAAGTGTGAGTGATGCCCTAGTGTTCGTTTTTTTTATTCTTTCAGATACATTTCATGTGCGTTTCGGACACTCAATGTCAGTGAAATATTGCGATCTATCGAAACAATTTATTGAAACACACGACAATAACAGGTGTGTGTGATAATTAAACTATCTTCTTCTTTTTTGTTTTACAAATATGTAGAGGTGAGGGAAAGTGATAGGAAGAGAGAGAGAGAGAGAGAGAGAGAGAGAGAGAGAGAGGGAGGGAGGGAGAGAGAGAGAAAGAGACGGAGAGAGACGGAGAGAGACGGAGATAGACGGAGAGAGAGACGGAGATAGAGAGAGAGAGAGAGAGAGAGAGAGAGAGACGGAGAGAGAGAGACGGGGAGATAGATGGAGAGAGAGAGAAACGGAGAGAGAGAGAGAGCGGGGGGGGGGCGAGATCGTCATTCAACTTGCATATGCAGGATATCGTAGAAACTGTCGAAGTTTGAGCTCGACAAAACAAATGAATTCAAAAATTCATGCCTCCGGATTCGATAGGGTCAGAAGGAACTGACGAAAAGTTCGTACAACCTGAAAGTGTTATGTTATTAAATATAAATGTGGTGATATCATACCTTACTTGGATTCGCGAACGAAATCGAAAATAAATCGAACCATGTATATAGGGTATTCCCCCCGTTCACGGTACGCTTGCTCACTCGCCGCATATTTTCAAGACAACATTTCATCGCATTTGGTGGCTCTATCGGTCCGCGCGGGATCATTCGACCGCGCAATTCGCGCGCTTGGCGGTCTGATTGTATCGAAATGAGGGTCATTTGCAAGTCAAATGAAGCAGATCTTAGCATCTTCCGGAGCTAATAACTCCGTTCAAAAAATTTCTAATTTTTTGTCCTTCGGACAGAGGAACACTGAGACTGTTCCCAAGAGATTGTCGGCTCGCTTTTGTTGATATCGCTTCTCCAAATATTATGAATCATGAAAAACCTCCAAAATGCATAGCTTCAATAGGTGATTCAGTGTTTCTCTAATAACTTTGTTCAAACTCCACCAAAAAATTTCAAACTTCGGGAGAGTGAACCTCTGGGTACTACCAACAGATTGTCGGCTCGATATTTGTGATTTTCTTTTGGGAAGAGCTCATTTGAGCTCGAAAACATCAAAAAGTGCCTCTTTTCAACGTCATTTTCTCATTGTCTGGTTCGTGTCTGGAACGACCGAGACAATTGCGTACCGTGAAAATGGGGGATACCCTATAGTGACAGTCACCCAAAACATCATCTCTATTTCGCACATCACCATTTCTCCAGTTCATTCGCACTTGTCGAGAGCATGATGTAAATCGCTTCGTGCAGTCACCTGGTCATAATATGTCATATTATTTTCTGCTCTTTCTTATTTTCTGCTCTTTCGCTCGCGCTGAGCGGCTGTATCTCCGTCATGCCGAAAGGCAAAACATCCAAGTCTTCCAGCAATTCTTCCAAGCGTGCCAATTGTGGCACTATTTCAACTGATTGTACGACTCCCATTCCTTTGTCTCCTACGCCTATTCCATTCCTCACTCCTGACCTGTCGCCTACTTCCATTTTGAACTCGGCTGACCACCTTCGCGACTTCCTCTCGCAAACATTGAATGAACTGAGCATCACCCTGGGTGCTCGTCTGTGCAGTATGGTGAACGAATCCATCGCCTATCTGGAGGAGCAGATCGAGGAGCTGAGGCAGAGGATCGACGAGCTCGCCAAACCCAAGGAGACATCTGTATCTGTGAGTCCACCGATTGTCACACCTATTGGAGATGGAGAGGAGAGGAGGAAGCGCGTCATTCTGACCCGTGTATCCCGATCCCATCGGAGCTACTTCTTCGAAAACACTACCCTGTTTGGGGTGAAGACGACTGATTGCCGAATTGTTGCCGACCGTGATGGTGACGTGTTCAACACCTTGCTGCTCTCCTTCAACTGCCCCGAGGATGCCACCTCTTTCATCCGCAAATTCAACATGGACTGTCTTGCGAGAGACTGTCCAGCGAGAGCCCGCCCCGACTACTGCCCGGAGGATGCTGCCAAGTACGCTGCCGCCTGGAGGGAGGCGATTCGACTCAACGACACTGCTGGCCGGCGCGAGTCGACTGTGCGAGGACTCGAGCTGTTCAAGTTGCGACTGCCCGGTCAGTGGACAAAGATTGACCGCTAAACTTCTATCTACAGTCTCTCTTTTCACATGTTGCTCTTATTCGTTATTTGTATCTTCCTTTTTGTATCATGTTTCTCCTCTTTGTATCTTATGCATTCAGTTCATTTCATCATTTCATCATTGTTCACAATTTCGCTCATTCATCTATTTTCTCAAATTCATAGTTTTCACTTCGATCGATGTGTTACACGTTTCTTTCGCACTTTCGTCTGATATCTTATCTGACTGTCTTTGCAATCGCCATGTTTTGTTTTGTGTTTCTCTTTCCCCCGTTCTCTTCTCTCACGCAGAGAAACTGTCGCGCCCGTCATAAGTGCTCTTGAAGCCTGCGGGAATAGAAAATATTTGTGAATCACTCGCAAATAGATAAATATTATTATTATTTTAAGTGCAGCATTAAATAGTAAAAAAAAAATGTCCTGGAAAATTCATCACTTCATCACTTTGACTTCATCACTTCAGTGTTAAAGTCATGAAGTGATGAAGTGATGAATTTTCCAAAATACCTTAAAAAATAGACACAATAAAATGTGTAGTGCATAGTGAGCGTGCACTTTAGTGCGAATAATGTACTACTAGTTCTTAACTTTTTTTTGGAAATAAGTATCAATCTTTTTTTGTTTGTGTTTGTTTGTATGTTTTATATTATAATACATAACATCAGCACAGTATCCCCCTCCTGCACATGTTCGCTTTCAGTAGCTAGAACGCGGTTGGTGTGGGATGCGCGTTGAGTGAAGTGTGTTGTTTATGTATTTTAAATGTATATTGTTAGTTTGTTTAATTCATTATGATTCTAATATAATTTTCGTAAACTACATAATGATGTATGTTACGTTATAGATGACAGAACCGACGCAAGAGCCTCTGCTCAAGACCGACAATCTTCACAACCTCAAGGTATGTCCTGTGTGTTTTGATTTCTCTAATGTGTGTCTGTGCAGGAGGGTGAGATCTACTGCGATCCGGAGACGGGCAAGAAGTACCGCGTGCGCAAGACGATCCTGCCCCACTACTCGAGCAGCGGACCGCACGGACTCGGTGAGTAATGTCTCGATTGAATGTGGGCATAGCAAAAGTTGGAGGATGCACGGTGGAGCCGTGCCCTTTACCATCCGTTCAATCATTATCAACTATGACATAACTTTTAACTTGTTCTATTGAACGGGGCGAGCTGCCAAGCCTTCACGGTGGCGCGGAGGACTCGCCTGCACCGCGTATTTTCGGAGGCTTCTGCTGGTCGTCGGTGCAATGATCCCCACACATTGAATGTTTGCAGGCGACCCCGACGACCGCACGCTGCGTCGACTGGAGGCGGACGTGATCATCCCCAACCGCATGAACGCTCAGATCGAGAAGGTCGAGTGCAACGCCGCCTACATGGGTGAGTATTGATTGATTATTGATTTCATTATTAAGTTACTGAAATTTTCGTGATTTTGTTATTCATATCCTTGCTGACTTGCTCTATACTACTTTTTGTTGTACCCGACAGGTGTTAGCGTACCTCACCTGTCGTCACGTCTTGCTAATCTCGCTTGCCCGATTATCGCTCGATTATTTACGAGTCTGTTCCTTGTTGTTCTCACGGGGTGGCTATACTGGTTGACAGGGACTGTGTGGAGGTCAGGAGTGACTATGTAGTATAGTGTGTTAGTATCATCGACAAGAATCCTTCACGAGAAACCAGTGAAGCGGCGGGAAGTACCCTCATTTAGAAGCAGCTATGGCGCGAGGAGCCGAAGAGTGACTGAACACTCGGCATACTTGACTTATGCGATATGCCCGGTGTTCCTTCGCAACCGCGTTTTATGGGCTCTCGTGTTTTTTTCCTCAGCGCGTGTGAGAAAGTGCTTTCCGATTTGACTCCTCGTGACCATTTCACTGTAACACGGCTTCTGGATGTTGTTGTACCTGTTACACTCACGTTCACTAATGTATTGCGTTTGAGAGAGAGAGAGAGAGAGGGAGGGAGATGTGTTTCAGAGCTGATCAAGTGTTTCCGTGCTGACGGCGCGGTGAAGGGCCTTCAGTCGTGCAAGCCCGCACTCGGAGACTTCAACCGATGCAAGTACGAAAAGTACGTGGGTTTTCACGTTTGTTTACATTATTTACGTTGTTTACCTGTTTGTTTACATTTCATTCGCAGGTTCCACGATGTGGCGTACCGCGAGCGCATCACTGACGAGTACCTCAAGGAGCGCTCCGAGGTGCGTGTACATTCTTTGTCAATTTTATTTTATTTTGAGGTTTACTAAATGAGTTACCAGTACTGTTACTGTATGAATGTTTCGTTATTGATTTATCGATTGATTACATCCAGGCTCGCCGCACCGGTTTGACGACAAAGCAGCGCAAGCTGGAGGAGTTCAGGCAGTGGAAGAAGGACAACGAGAGCAAGTGAGAGTCGCGACGGCCAGACGACGACAGAGACGCAGCGTTTGTGTGAGAGTGTGATGTAGAAATTATATTATCAAATAACCGTTAATTAGATTGCACTAGTGTAGATATATAGGTGTTGTTGTGTTGAGATGAACAGAAAAAAGAGTTATATGTGCATATTTCTACGTGAGTGCGCCAAAGCGTATTCCATGAATCGATAAATCCTTTGCTAATTGAGTACTTGATGTTTTTTTGTTTCCAATGTCATTATCATCGGTTCGGCGACCGTGAAATATCTGAAAATGTGTTTTTGTAATTAGCGTTTTTTTTATTGTTCAGAATATTTTTGTGGCATGCTTGCTAAAGTGACGGATCCGCGGTGAGCGCTGTTGTGATGTGGTTGACCATGTTGTTGTTGTTTACTTGTCTTCATTGTTGGTGTTTACAGGTCCCGATGACTCACTCATCGCCTACCCAAACAGCGAAACAGCAACAGCAACACTGCGAGGTGAGATAGTGAATAAGAGATTTGCATAAATTTGCATATGTGCAGGTTTGCGAGGTGGACTACCCGGCGGGCGAGGAGGCGCGCGAGCTACACGACGTGGGTTACTGTACTTTGAATAGTCTTGAGTACTGTGTGTCTAGTCTGGGAAGCGGCACATGCGCGCGCGTGCGCAGCGGGAGGCACTCACGGCGCTCGCCCACCGCAGTGTGTTCATCAAGTGGAAGGAGGGAGGAGGAGGGGAGGGAGGCAGTCAGACAGGGCTCACCAAGGATCAGGTCGCCGAGGCGATGACCACGGTGAGAGAATGATTTGATTTGTAATTTTATCATTGATTGATTGATGATGTTGTGTTCAAGTGTTCATGGAAACGCCTTGATAACCATAATCGCTCATGTCCAGATCGGCCCTGTGGAGCGTGTGTTGCACCGTGCGGACGCGCACTACGCGATCGTCGAGTTCGCCGACGAGGAACACGCACAGATGGCAGTCCTGCAGAGGAACATGAGCGTCGCCGGGGTGAGAGCGGGGGAGGGAGGGGGAGGGGATGTCGGTGTTCAGGTCCACTACGAAATGTCGCACCGTACAGTAATGTGGATCGGTGGAGATGGTGAAATTGAAATTTTTTTTTGAAAAAAGCTTAGAAGTATGCGAGGCGATTGAGTGACATTTCGTGTTGGGTTGTTGCGACCAGTGTTTGAGGAAAGGGAGAGAGATTAGAGGCTTCACTTTTGGGTTCTTGATTGAACAGTGTTGTGCTTGAGATTTCTAGAAGTGCAGTTACAGTGTCTTCAGTATAATTTCGTTATTGTTGTTTGCTATGCGACGTGTGAATGCCAAAGTCGTGAGTGTTAGGTTTCGTGGGTGGGGTTTGACAGGTGGCATAGAGAGCTGAGTAATTCACTGCAAGTTATCTGACTGATTATTATTATAATGGCTACTTTACTGTGTTTCATCCCGGATGTGAGTGTTTGTTAATTATTCAAAAATGTAACAGTATCATATCAGGCTAGTTTTCGTTATCGTTTGAATATATCTGACGAGGGAGTTGTTTTAGGTCCTCGGTTTTAGGTTTTAGGTCGTGAGTGTGTAAATAGTAACAATAATTTTGTGTAAGCAGTAATTTTGCATCAATGTAGCTGAAGTGACAAGAAACTTTCTCATTTATGTCATGTCTCTTGTTGTAGGTGTCGGTGTTGGTGTCTGAGCGGAAGCTGAACTTCAGTGCGCCTCCGAGCGAGAAGAAGACGATCGATGTGATGACGGTGAGTGGACAGGCAGGGGACAAAGTCAGGGAGACAGGCAATCGGGATCATTATATTATTAGACTTGTTTCACATAGCGTTTTCACTATTTTGATAGATACATATGTATTATGTTTCAATGAGGCTTTATGGCTGAGGCTGAGAACAAAGTTGGTCAACTAATTTTGTACCGGACCGGTTTTGTGTAGACTCTTTTGCTTGTTCAGGTGGCGTCCTCGACTCTGTCCGGTCGCTCGTTTGTCGAGCAGATCGACATTGTCGTCGATCATATTGCACTCAAGCCCAAGCAGGTACGCATATTCGCTTTATGTACTACTCGAATCTGTGAAATGTACGTTGTACGTTTATATTACTAAGGTTGACTGTTGTGCGAGTCAATATGTCATTGATAATTTCTTTATATTGCGAGTCTGATATTAATGTGTTGTCAGCTGGCTGAGCGGGAGGCGTACGCGACGCGCATCGAACACGAACTCGCCAAGTTCTTCGCATCGCCCAAGGTACGATCTCTCTTTCTCTCTCTCTCTCTCTCTCTCTCTCTCTCTCGCTCTCTCTCTCTCTCTCTCTCTCTCTCTCTCTCGCTCTCTTTCTCGTCTTGATCTCTATCGCCTTCCCTGTTCAGGTGAAGGTGTTTGGCTCTAGCATCACGAGCATTGGAACTGTCGACAGCGATATTGTGGGTTGTTCTGTTTCTGCAAATTATCCCAATAATTATCTACATCACTCATTGATTTCGTTCATTGTCTGTCGTATTTATAAGAGGTTAAGAATATTTTCTGTCTAAAACATATTTTGCGATTTTTTCGCTCAAATTCAAAATAAGACCCTCGTCTTGTATGGAACATGGCGACAGATAATATACTATCCTAGGTATGTCATGTCATGTTGAACAGTTAAACATGTCCACTACGCCTGACAGGACGTGATATTCATTCCTAGACATGAAATACCATGGTGAACATGTCCCTCTTGCAGGACGCGTCGGTGTCGTTCGACTCGGTGCCGGACGAGCAGATGGTGCGAGGGGGGAGGTTCATCGACATGGGCAGGGACAAGTACACTCTGCTCACGGCGGACACGCAGGTGGGGAGAGGAGGAGAGGAGAGGAGAGGAGAGGAGGGAGGGAGGGAGGGAGGGAGGGAGAGAGAGAGAGAGAGAGACGTGATGAGTGGTGATTTCAGACGCTGCGCGGTCGCCGCGTGCACGCGGACGAGATGCTGCGACTGAGTCCGGCAGGTGGGTGGAGGAGAGGGAGGAGAAGGAGATTGAGATGCTGATGAAGAGGTATCGCTCAACTGTTGTTGCATGGTTTTTGTTCGTCGGATCAATCAATTATTATGTATGGTCTGATTTTCAAAAAGTCTTACGTGACCGAAAAATATTTGTTGATGGAGTAGAATGTAAATTTGTGCAGGTCCATTCTTGCGTCGTCTTCAGACCGTGCCCGTTTCGTGTCGAAGGTGTTGAACGAGGTTCGGAAGGAGGTTGGCTGGCTGGGCCACCAGAGACCCGTCCTCGACGCCCGCTGCCCCATTGTACGGTTCATCGCCGACAGAACGGTGAGGAGGAGGGAGAAGTGCGAGTAGATGGGTGTTCTATAGAATAGAGCCTTATAAAATGACACATTACAAGCAATAGCGTATTGGTGATATGATAAATAAGTGTAGCGTATTTGTTGTGGTCAAGAGCGACACTTTTTAAGATTGCAAACGACAGTGTATTGTTGATACGAAAGATGTGTGTAGCGTATTTGTTATTGCCAAAAGATTAGCTTATACCAGAATCATAGCGAGTGGTAGCGTATTGGTCATATCAAAGGCGAGTGTAACGTAGTTGCTGTGGAAGTCTGATGGAGGTTGTCATTCTCATTTCAGGTGTTGATCGACCTGTCGATGGACAACCGTCTGGGAGTGGCGAAGAGCGAGTGGCTGAGGGATGTGATCGAGGCGGACAAGGGACGGAAGATGGGACGGATACTGCTGGGGTTCAGGTGGGGGAGGGAGAGGGAGGGAGGAGAGGAGGAATAGGAGTTTCTACTTCGTCAACTATTACGTTTCAGATAGATGAGTAGTTTCTGGGTGTATGTTGTAAATAATTTCAACGTTATTAGGATGGCTCACTAGTTGACTTTGAATGTTTGCAGGTTCTGGGCGCTGTCCAACGGGCTCTTCGATCCGGTCACGAACACTCATGTGAGTGTTTTTTTATTTGAAATATTTTTGTATTTCACTTTCATCCGTGATTTATATGTTTCGACAATGAAATGTAGGTTCTTGATTATATGTCGCTTTAATATAGTACAGTGTAATTATCAGTCATAATGTTGATGTTGATAGTTCAGTCCGATTCTCTCTTCAGAAGGGCCAGTTCAACGCGTACATGCTGAATCTGATGTGTGTGGCATATATGCAGACGGTGGGGCTGCTACCCGCAGTGGAGTTCACGGACAAGGAGGTGGGGAGGGAGAGGGGAGAGAGAGGGGAGGGAGGGAGGTAGAGAGAGGAAGAGAGAGAGAGAGGAAGAGAGGGGGGAGGGAGAGACGGTGTGCTTTCAGGAGCTGGCCGGTCGTTTCCGTGTCGACTACGTGGTTCCCGCGTATGATCTGAGTGGAGTCGACGTGGCCGGCCTGTTCAAGGTGGGGGAGAAGGAAGGGGGAGGGGAGACAAGTGATATTGTCAGGAAGGTCAAGAACGGTGATTCGTGATATCATGATTCAAATTGTCTCTGGTGAGATTGAGGCTATGTGTAAGTCCTGTTGTGTAAATATTGCTCGTCTTGGTTTCTCATGTTGTTGAAAACTATGGTTTGCGGAACGTTTAGATGTTGACTATTGATACATCATACCTATTGTCATGCACGCATTACCGTTTTGGGTAGTAGTAGTTTTGAAAGGTATAGTTTCAATTAGTAAGATTTGTGAGTTTACCGAATTGTCTGCACATGCCCTCTCTTTTCAGTCGATTTTCGTGCACTTTGTGGAGACTGACTCCCGTCCTGTGGTGTACAGTGTGCGGGAGGGCCGCCTCATTCCCATGGGCGAGTTTGTGGAGAAGTACCCCGAAGAGCAGGCCGACATACGATATGGGCTCATGAATGTGCAGGTGCGACTATATTGGTTTGCGATATTGATTAACTGATGGAGATTCGAGTCGTCATTGAGGTGGCGACAAGTTCCCTAGTGATTTGTAATTCGCGAAACATAGTTTCATCGTGGAAAAAACACGCATTTTTGAGGACCCTCTGGAGCTGTCGCACAACGTGACGCAGAACCTGGCGGAGAAGGCGCTGTCGCGGATGCGGCGGGTGATGATGTACGGACTGGCAGCCATGAAACAACACAAGGTACGGGCACAGCAGTCGTGTTTTAAGGTTTAAGCCTTTCGTACAATTGATGCAACTGAGTGTGTGCGCTTTTTGTTTGATGGCTGTTGCGTATTTGATGGCTGTTGCATGATGGTCAGTGTGCGGATGTTGAAGGGTGTTGCTTGCAGGACAGCTACTCTGCCCTTCTGTGTCTGGATGACGTGCCGCGCACTTCGAGCGCCCAGAGCAGCCTCGGGCCGGTCGGTGAGTGGGCGAGGAAAGGAGGAGGGGAATGGAAATGAGAGAGGAAGGAGAAAAGAAAGAGGTCAGTGTGTTTCGTAAGCGATTCGTAAGCGAGGAGATGGTGATGGAAAACGGAGATGAGTGGGTTGCAAGCGGATTATTGAATTGTTCTAATGGCGGTTTGTTGTAAGTATTTAGTGAAACATATTTTGAAATGTGTTTTCTATAGACGCGGCGTGTTCGGTGCCGCACCTGCCGCAGTGGGCCGACGGGGATATGATCAGGTGAGGAGAGGGAGGGGGGGGGGAGAGAGAGCGAGGTAGAGGGAGAGAGAGAGGTTGACATGGTTGACATTGTGGGACCTGATGTCGTTTCTGTACTGCATAATGAGTGTGTTTCCCTTGCGTGTCCTGATGTCATTGTGATTTCTGCGTGGTTGTAACTAGTATTTAGCGTGAAACGTATGAAGGAAGCAATGTGAAGAGGACTGATCTGGTGTGTCTCTTCAGGGAGACGATCGACTCTGTTCTGGAGGACATCTTGGGGTGCGAGAGGGACGATGGACCGGCTGTCAAGAGACGGCGGGCGGGAGAGGAGATGGAGGAGGACAAGGGGGTGAGCGAGCGAGGGAGGGGGAGGAGAGGAACAGAAGGTAGTGGATAGAGAGGGTGCCAGAGGAATTGAAGAATACAGCGGTTGTTACTTATCACATCTCATCCTGCAACCTTTCGGATTGTACAAACTATACAAGAGAATAACTGACTCTATTGAGTTTGTGATATTTCCCAAGTGTTTGGTATGATTATGAGATGAAGCGTATATTTGACAATGTGATTAATCATGTAGTTCTATTGCGACGCGTTTATCTTGTGCAATGGTTTACGCGCCACTTTCAATTACCAAAAGTTCCCAAAGGAAACTGGTTGGGTATATACATTTCTTTTTTTCGTTTTAATGATTTTGAATCCAAATACAATTGTGGTTGTTTCAGTCGGAGACGCTGGGCGTGTACACTGTGCGGGCGCGTCTGTGGATCGGGCGACGGAATGTGAGGAGGAGACTGGGGCTGGCAGACGGCAGCGGGAGGGAGGTGGCAGGGGGGTTCGAACTGGAGAAACAGGTGGGGGGAGGGGGAGGGAGAGAGGGGGAGAGAGATGTACGAGGGAGAGAGAGGAAGAGAGAGAGAGGGACGAGACGACGAGGGAGAGAGAGGGAGGGAGGGAAAGAGAGAGATGAGTGGGAGGGGAGGGATGGGGAGAGAGGCAGAGAGAGGCAGAGAGAGGCAGAGAGAGGCAGAGAGAGAGGCAGTAGAGAGAATCCCTCCAGGTCTCGCACGAGCTGCTTCTCGCCGCGGACATGCAGGCTGGCGAGATTGCCAAGGTGCGCATCGCATGGCAGGTGAACGGAGGAGACGTGCTGCGGTGGGTGAGGGGTACTGTATTCTGGATTACTGTATGTATAACTGGTTACTGAATGCATAACGAGTTACTGTAATCGTTTGTACTATACCAACTTACTTACTTGAATGCTGAATTATTCATTTGATGCATTGTTGAGATTTGTGTGTTCAGTGAAACGTATTCTGGAAAGTTGTATTTCTTTTCAGCATTGGTTTCATGAAGAAGGAGGGTTGTCTGGCTGACATCACCAATATGGCTCACTTCATGGAGACACTTCTCGCCAAGCACCTCGAGCCCATCATGGCAGGCATCAAAGAGCGGAGGGAGGAGGCGGAGCTCCACGGGGCGGAGCTTATGGACGAGGAGTAGGCCCATCTGTAGTAGACGTATTGTACCAGTAATTTTGCCTTCCGGTGTTTTTATTTAATCTTTTTTATCGATCTCGCATGCTGATTGTTTATGAGTTTGTACAGTTTGGATAAAAATCTATTGTTCTGAGTGTGTTTGTGGTTTATTGAAGTCGAAGGAGAAATACTCGTTTTGAAAGACGATGCGATATCTTATGGGAACGGAGTGGAACATATGAGGCAAGAGAAGATAATAATATTTTCAGTGGGTGATCAAAGAAGTGAGGCGAGAATGACTGTTCCGGAGAGGAGTCAGCGCGAGCTGATGGCTCTAGCGGCGAGTTATTTACTTTAATTCTTGTTTGATCTGAGTTTTGCTTTTAGTCCAGTGAGTATATGTTTCACTGCGAGAATGTTAGTAGCTCATAGGAGGAAAACGATAATGGTATACTTTGATAGGTTAGCTCAAAATTATGCGTTATAATAATTAAATAAAACATCCAATATGTTATGATGATCAATTTTTGAAGTTTTATTTGTTATAAAAAAAATATTTTTTTAGGTGAACGAGATTGTGGCCGAGTTGATTGCGGCACAGAAGACCGGAAAGGACGTGAACCTCAACAGACTCAAGTGCACCGTGGGTGGTCCTCCCCTCTCTCTCTCCCTCTCTCTCTCCCTCTCTCTCACCCTCTCTCTCACTCTCTCTCTCACACACTCCCTCTCTCACTCTCACTCTCTCTCTCACTCTCTCTCTCACTCTCTCTCTCACTCTCTCTCACTCTCTTTCCTCTCTCACCCTCCTCTCTCCAGGTCTCCCAGCGCCTCGGTCTCTCCAGCCAGCCCAAGCTGGTCGATATCATTGCCGGCGTGCCCAATGACTACAAGGTACGGTGGGGCGGGTACGGTAGGTTTGTAAATGGATACTGTATCTATTCAAACCCGCATATGGTTGTGTAGTGTGGAGTAGTAGGGTCGTGGAGTAGTGGATGGCCGTACAAAGTCCGAAACATTATGTCTAGTGTATGTGTTGCAGGAGGCTCTTCTGCCTCGTCTGAAGGCGAAGCCAGTTCGAACGGCGAGTGGCATCGCAGTGGTGGCTGTGATGAGCAAGCCGCATCGGTGAGGGGGGGGGGAGTTGGCGAGGGGAAGGAGAAGAAAGTATCTGGTAAATACCAATGTTATCTATCTTGAAGTATTTAGTAGTGATGTGATAACATGCATCGGCGAGGGAGGGGGTTGGGAAGCCATGGTGGATTCGCGCTTCGCGCTATCGTGCATGGGTGGTGCAAGGGGAGTGGGAATTGTAAGGAGCTGTGGGTTCAAGTCACATCGGTGGTGAAGAGTTGGCGAGGGGAAGAGGAAGAACGTATATATCTGGATAAATACCAATGCGAACCATCTGAGATAATATAGTAGTGATGTGATAGTGTTCTATCTCTTTGCCGCATCGGTGAGTAAGGGGGTTGGTAGGGATTGGGAAGCCATGGTTGATTTGCGATATTATAGAGAGAGTGGGAACTGTGGGAACTGTAAGGAGCTGTGGGTTTGAATCGGTGATGAGGATTCGGCGAGGAGAAGGAGAAGAAATGTGTATCGGGGTAATTACCAATACGATCTTTCTGGGTGAATATAGTAGTGCTGTGATAACATACTGTTGATTCACTAGTTGTTTCCATGCATCATTTCAGCTGTCCCCACATCAACTTCACCGGAAACATTTGCGTGTACTGTCCCGGTGGACCCGACTCGGACTTTGAGTACTCGACACAGGTACGGGAGGGGGAGGAGGGAGAGGGAGGAGAGAGATAAAGAGAGAGAGAAGGAGAGAGGGAGAGAGAGGGGGGAGAGGACTAGTGCCTTGCAGAGCTACACTGGCTACGAGCCGACGTCGATGCGAGCGATCCGCGCGAGGTACGTAGGGGTACTGTAGATTGAATAGGGGTACTGTATGGTAAGGGTACTGTAGATTGAATGGGGTATTGTATGGGTAGGGTACGGTAGGATGAGAGAGGTACTGTATGGGAAGGGTACGGTAGGTTGAGAGAGGGGCACTGTATTGGTACTGTAACCTTTCGTGTTGAGGTACAACCCGTACCTGCAGACGCGCGGTCGCGTGCTGCAGCTCGCCAGTCTGGGACACTCGATCGACAAGGTGGGCGGAGGAATCTGATCTCTGTGAAATTTAATCGGCAAGGATTGTTACTTGATGATTGTATGACATTTTTGGGCTCGATATTGATAGCATGGCGAAAATTACTTGTTGCGGCAAATGTTAAAAAGGGTTTATGATTGATGCGGACGGATTTGGGGTATGTAATGCGGTTCAGGGTGATGGGTAGTGAGGCTGGAGGCGGCGTGTGGAAAGCGAAGGGACTATGGAAATTGGAGTATGTGATGCTTTCCGTGTGTATTCAATGAGTGATGCATATTTTTTGTATTCATGAGAAAACGACATGGCAATTGTTGTTTTTTCACCGGCGGGTGTTAATGTGGAGCGGTGATGGCTATTTAGTGTGGAATTCGTTCTAGATTGATGCTGTGGGTGTGGAGTTTACTTGTGTCTGTGTGAACAGTTGAACTTTTTAAAATTTAATCATTTGTAATGTAATTAATAACTTATCACCAATAACCGGTCTATCATTGAATCGCGATGGTGTTGTAATTAATCTTCATATACTGAAACGTATTTAAAATATTTTCAATGTTTTGCAGGTCGAGTTCATTGTGATGGGCGGTACGTTCATGTCACTGGGAGAGGACTACAGGTGAGGGGAGAGAGGGGAGGAAGAGAGAGAGGAAGAGAGAGATAGGGAGAGAGAGAGGATAGGAAGAGAGAGATAGGAAGAGAGAGATAGGGGAGAGAGAGAGGAGAGAGAGGATAGGAAGAGAGAGAGAGAGGGGGGGAGAGAGAGAGGGAGAGGGAATCCTCTCCTTCAGGGACTACTTCATCCGCAACCTGCACGACGCTCTCAGTGGCCACACCAGCGCCAGCGTCGCCGAGGTGGGAATATGGAACATGGAATGTGATGCGAAAGAACAGACTCGTGCAATTGTATGAAGTTGTGTTAGTCGGTATTGATATGGTGAATGTTATTTGTTGTGGAAAATGAACACCAGGCATGTTGATTTTCTTATCGGCAAGGATAGGAAAACTTGTAACAAGCTGTGAAGATAGTAGATATTCTTGGAGTCGGTATTCATATTATGGCGAATGCTATTTATTATGGAAAATGGTCATTCCGGTTTTTGAAAAGTGAATGTTGCAGGCTGTGGCGTACTCTGAGCGCAGCAAGGTCAAGTGTATCGGTATCACTATCGAGACCCGACCAGACTACTGTCTGCCGAGGCATCTCAACGATATGCTCCTGTATGGGTGAGTTGCGAGGAATTGCAGTTGTAAGGTTTTTCGAGATCACATTTTGAATATGTTTCATGCGCTATCTTTCCCAACAATTATTCAACTACTCGTAATACCCGTATGCATCGCAGAAAAACTGAGATTATTTGCTGACGCGAATCAAAGTGAAATGGCGAATGATTTGGTTTGTGCTTCAGGTGCACCCGTCTGGAGATTGGCGTACAGTCGACGTACGAAGACGTCGCCAGGGACACGAACAGAGGGCATACGGTAGGGGGAGGGGAAGGGGGAGAGGAGGGCTGAGCACTTGACGCAGCTTTACTTTGTTAAAGAAAATAGCAAACACTGTTTTGAAAATGCCTCTGGAAGGATAATACGATCAAACTTTGTGGTCTGTGTTTGTTTTAAACTACTCTCACATTCAGAGCTATTGAACGCTGATATTGCGGCATGGAGTTCTGTTCGATTTGCTACTTATTTGTTGTGTTCAACTTGTTGTTTTTCAGGTCAAGTCTGTGTGCGAAACGTTCCATATGAGCAAGGATACGGGGTATAAGGTGAGTGGGTGGGTGGGGAGAGAGGGGGGAGAGAGGGAGAGAGGGAGGGAGAGAGAGAGAGGGAGGGAGAGAGAGAGGGGGGGGAGAGAGGGAGGGAGAGTTTCCCCTCTCTGCAGGTGGTTATCCACATGATGCCGGACCTCCCGAACGTGGGTCTGGAGAGGGACATGGAGCAGTTCATCGAACTCTTCGAAAACCCCGCCTTCCGACCAGATGGACTCAAGGTCAGTGGGCGGAGGGGAGGCTGTATCATACTGTAGTGATCATCTTCTGTGTCGCTTCTCATACTCTCTAATAAGGTGGATGAAAGTATGGAGTATGTACTATTTAGTCACGGTCTTTTGTCGCTTCTCATACTCTTGATCCTCAATTTGTTGGCTTGCTCAAGCAACTAGTGGTGTGGACAATTATATCATACATGTTTCACTGGTGCGAGTAGTTGTTACGCGATAGTTTTCTGTAATAGTTCGTGTATTATAGTTCCTTATATGATCTTGAGTGAAGTGTAAGGGATGTTCTAGAAAATGATTTGGTATCAACATTTTTAGTTGAGTTTAGGGCAGCTTCGATTGTGTTTATCTTTCGTTCTATTCGATTTGACGTAGAACACGATGGTTGCAGTTGTACCCGACGCTTGTCATCCGCGGCACCGGCCTCTACGAGTTGTGGAGGAGCGGACGGTACAAGGTGCGTGAAGGGAGTGTTCATCTTGTTCAGAGTTTGTGTTTGAGGACTTTTGGAACAATATTAGGATGGTGGGTGGGTGCTGTGTGTGAACGTGAACAACCAAATTATTGCCGACTCGCACTTGCTCGAGATGGATGTTGGTGTTAACGATCGCAAATATAGATGCGTGATTGTATGGCGTACACATGAGTACGGATTTAGTGGACACACCATAATCTATCTATACGGCACCTGCAAACGTGCATCTCTCTCATGTCTCTTTTCAGTCGTACCAGCCGTCTGTGCTTGTGGATGTGGTGGCTCGAATCCTCGCACTCGTGCCCCCCTGGACAAGGGTATACAGGGTGCAGCGGTGAGTGGAAGAGGGGGGGGAGTATGGAGAGGGATAGTGATGAGATCCTGCTTTGATGCTTTGATATAGTATCGATTAAGTTGCCATTTTTGCCTTGGTTAGTGTTTTACCTTTATCTGGTATTATATTGATTTGATGAAACGTATTATGGCAAGAATGACGCTAACGTAGATGCATGTTAGGTGCTAGAGATGTTACTAATCGAATCTCCCCTCAGTGACATTCCGATGCCGCTGGTCTCCTCCGGGGTGGAGCATGGCAACCTGCGGGAGCACGCGCTGGCCAGGATGAAGCAGCTGGGCACCAGCTGCAGGGACGTCAGGACCAGGGAGGTCGGCATACAGGTCGGTCTATACGGCATATCGGCAGGATGTGATAGAGAAAGATCATATCAGTATGATTATGATGCCTTGACTGTTGTGAAAAGTCTGTGGCAATGGAGGTCGGCATACAGGCGATTGCTGTGTGAAAGATGTGGATTTTTTTAGAGGAATGAATGTAATTAATGTTTCTGGAAGTCTGTGTTTGCAGGAGATCCACAACAAGATCCGGCCGTACAAAGTGGAGCTGATCCGGCGGGACTACGTGGCGAACGGCGGCTGGGAGACGTTCCTCGCGTACGAGGACCCCGACCAGGTAGGGGGGATCAGTCGCCTAGCCTAGAACTATCCCGGCAGCTGACACGGCGGTTTGAGAAGACTGCTGAGGGGACCACAGATGGCATAGAGGACTATGAGGGAGAGAGGCGGAGAGAGAAAGAGTTGAATGCTACTGGGATGTTTGCAGGACATTCTGATCGGTCTGCTCCGCCTCCGCAAAATCAGCGACCGCGCGCACCGGGAGGAGCTCAAGGTTTGAGCGAGTAGAATTATATATAATATTATTCAGGGAGATAGTTCGCCGGGTCACGGTAGAAAATTGATCTACCCTCTAGTCGCATTTGATCTACCCTTTTGTCGTGAGGAGACCCAAGCGCGCGCATTCAAACGCTAATATCGATCAAAGAAGCCGGCACGCGAATCAAAGAGGCCGCGCCACACTTGAGCCTTTCCCGCGCTGTCTGACCTCTCTCGCTCGAGACTGAGTTTCGCGAACTGACCCCGGCTGTCAATAGCAGAAACTATCCTCCAGGCGACGACTATATGAACGTCAAAACGATACTAATATTGTTTTTGAGTTTCATATGGCGTGAGGTGTTGTGTCGGTGAAACTTATTAGACGCAAATTGAAGTGTGGATTGTTCGCCATTGTGCAGCTCGCACTATTTGCAATATCTGTGAAGCGTATTTCAATATCAGAGTGCATTTTGTCTGATGTGTGCTTATTATGCGCATCATATGGCCTTTAGACGACGACCTTTTGTTTACTTCTTCTCTATTCCACCATGTGCCGTCTGGGTGGTCATTATAAGAATAGTTTATTCATAAGTTGTTATGACACACACACAAATCGAACAATGAAGTAGTACAGCTACGGTTTGGAACTGTTCGTATTCGATTTGCGGGGTTTCACTTTCTCCAGACACTGTTGGCATTACAGCATATGCGGAGAGAGGAATCCAGTCACGTCTCCAGACATCCGTCTTCTTATCCGATATAGAGTATGCGGCTTTGATCCATCCTCGAACGCGTGAGCCTTATGGACCACCTTGCGTCTACCGTCGAACGTTCTCGAGCTTCTCGCGTCCATTTGCATACTTGCTCCCGGTCGATCCATTTGTCACTATCATGTAGCGAAATCCAAGAAATCCGTGAGTTACCGACTATGTGCACTCCCAACAGGCTTATTTGGCTCCTCCTTATCGTCTCACAGTGAACGGCTCCGGATATCGATCGATAACAGCAGCGTACTTCTCTTCCGCTCGCGGGTGCCGCCGTTGCCCTTCAATTCGCCTTCGCTTTGTACCTTCCTTTCCTCCAATTGAGATTCCGCGCTTCGCCGACTAGTTGCACTTTCACAGGCTTATTTGGCGTTGCCTTATCGTCTCACAGTGAACGGCTTCAATTTGAGAATTAGTCGATACTCCACGAAACCTCATATCCAAGCGGCGGCGGCGGTGACTTTCATTGTCGTCGGGTGGTCATTCGAGGGAGCGCGGGAAGGGGCAACCGCTCGCGGGGACGGGAAAATGAGAAGTGAATGAGAAGATTATGCTAAATTTGGTAAAATAAGCTTTCGAATTCTCCATTTTTTTGCCCATATTTTGTTTTGCAGAATTTGCACATTTCGTGCGTCGCTTCGCGGTACCTCGTCCGTTTATGATAAGCCATTATACATCTGAATCTGTCATACCTATTTTAAGTAGATTTCCGTATCCAGAAAAAGAAGGGAGAGAAAGAGAGAGAGAAAGAGAGAGAAAGAGAGAGAAAGAGAGAGAGAGAAAGAGAGAGAAAGAGAGAAAGATTCGTCTGTCTGTTGTAGAAAATGTTTTTGTAATGTGTGTAAATGTGATACTCGGGTTCCGAATAAAAATTGATTTGAGTTTTCCGAATAAAAATTGCTTTGAGTTTTGGCTGTCATGCATTGCAGGGCCTTGTCTCGGTAGTTCGGGAGCTGCACGTGTATGGCAGTGTGGTGTCCGTCTCCGACAGAGACCCCCGCAAGTTCCAGCACCAGGTCAGGGGCCGGGTCTGAGTGAGAGGGGATATCTTTTTTTAAAGTTTTGCGCATTACAAATATATATAATTTGGTTTGATGATTCTTGTTTGGTAACATTGAAGTTGAAACGTATCTGTGCATTTTCGATTTCATTTCACATTGCCTGGAAATATGTATGATTGATGTATATGTAGTATTTTAGAAGTCGTGGGACGTCATTCATTGCTATTCTAGGGATTCGGTCAGCTGTTGATGGAGGAGGCTGCTCGGATTGCGAGAGAGGAACACGGCAGCGAGAAGATAGCTGTCATCTCCGGAGTCGGCACCAGGGACTACTACAGGTGAGGAGGGGGCGTGGTCATGGGAGGCGGGGCTTGGAGACAGTGCACCCAGGATGTAGTAGTAGTAGTAGTAGTATCTACTGATCTAGGATAACACCAGGCATTACAGAGGTGAGGGGCGTGGCCAAAAGAGGCGGGACTTAGATGAAGTGCACCCTGACTGTAGTCTCCACTGATATGTAATGGTATAATAGACAGTTCGAGGGAGTGACTATGTTCAACGAGCCAACTTCCGCTGTTTTTTTTCATACATGATTGAGTGTAGGCTCGCTTTCACGGCATTTTTGTTACGTGGTAGGCAATAGGCATGCTGCGTGGGAAGGGGGTATTTGCTCTTTTGGACTCTGTTCTGTGTTTGTATTTTGAAGCGGAAGTCGAATGTGTGAGAATTGCGATATTTTCTCGCGTCGTGTGCTCTCTGCTAAATCACACAATCACGCGAAATGTGAAATTGTAAAATGCCACAATAACAATTATCAAAGCCATTGCAACATAGAAATGTACGTTGTACTTAGGATAATTAAAATGCAGTGTCTCTCTTCGTGTGGTGAGAAGACCCGACTTCCCGACTGTTGATTGCATGAGAAATGGGGGTACACGGGTTTTTGTGACCCGCATGTTCCCTCGCTTCTTTCCTCTCTTCTTATGCATATCACATTGTGATGAATGAATTGGCTCGGAGTGATTTAGTGAGCTTCTCTCTCTCTCTTTCTCTCTCTCTCTCTTTCTCTCTCTCTCTCTCCCTCTCTCTCTTCGCGCCCACCCAGCCGCTGCCGCTCTCTTTTTTGGATCATGTAATTGGAAAGCTGGGATCTCATAGCTTCTCACTTCATGTCAGTGTAATCATATTCGGTTCTGTGACTAGGGTGTGTTCTGTTTTTTTTTGTCTGCAGACTGTATCGTGCTTATATATCTACATTGATTTATATTATTGCATTTAAATGGATTTTTGCTCTTTCGTTGCTATCTTCTTTTCCTTTTCATTTCCAGTGTTTGTTCAGTATCTCGAAATTCTAAAATATATAACTATATAACTATATAACTATATATATATATATATATATATATATATATATATATATATATATATATATATATATATATATATATATATATATATATATATATATATATATATATATATATATATGAAGTCAATAGCACCGGTTGTCGGTTAGTAATGTTTGTTACTGGCGAGATCGTCTGATAGGGTCTTCAAATCCAGATAACTTGACTTCAGTTTGATGAAGCATAAAGATCAACGCGATTTCGAAACGCAAACACATTGCTGTGGAAGTGGGTGCTATGAAATCGGTATTTATCTGTAAATATGTCACGTCTGCAAGTAGATTTGAGGTAAGCCATAAGCCGCGTATTACAGTAGACTTTTGCATAAGTAGTGGATTGCACGATTTGTTCTAGGGGGGATAACGCGATGATCTTGTTTGTACATCTTTACTTACCTAATAAGTCATCATCGCATATTCCAAAATCGTCTGCTTATTTATTTATATGTATAGAGGATTATTCGATGATAACACCACTTTAATTTTTGATCATGCTCATGCCCTCAAATAACGTTAAATCTAGAAACGTAAGTAAACTATTTTTGCAAAAAGTTCATAAAAAGTCCTTAAAAAGCGCCATGTCTGGTTATGCATGAACGCATGTATTTATCGTATTCCATTATTTGGGAAGTACATTATTTCATTCAATATCTATCGCAAACACAGTCACTCAAATAATAATGGTTTATCTATAGGCGCAGACAAAACACAAAACACGAAATACAAACTAGTGCGGAATGTACAAAGGTTTAGTGTTTAGTTCCCGGATGGGTCCTTGGAGGGTATTGCCGCCTATATCAAAGCCTCATCCGGTGGGTAGCATCTTTCGAGAATCTTCTTCCTTCTTCCATATAGAGTATGCGGTCTTTAGTCGTCTTCGAACGCGTGAGCCATATGGACCACGTTGCCTCTAACGTCGAACGTTCTCGCCTTTCTCTCGACCATTTGCATACTTGCTTACGGTTGATTCATTCGTCATCATCACGTTGCGAAATCCAAGAAATCCGTGAGTTACCCATTAGTGCACTCCCAACAGGCTTAATCGGCGTCGCCGTATCGTCTCACAGTGAACGGCCTCAATTCGAGAATCAGTTGATACTCCACAGAAACTCATCTCCGAGCGGCGGCGGTGACTTCCATTGTCGTCGGGTGGTCATTCGAGGGAGCGCGGGAAGGAGCAACCGCTCGCGGGGAAGGGAAAATGAGAAGTGAATTACGCGTGTTCATTCATACTCTACACTCTGTAATCTAATCACTATCAAATCAACTAGCAATTTGATATGATAATAATGTCATGGTCATCACCAAATGGATTGTTATGAATGATTGACTGTGTGATAGAGATAGTAGTGATGGGTGACACCTTTCGTTTGTTTGTTATTGCTGTGAAAAAGTAGATTATCAGGTGCTGACGTTTCCAGAGAAAACTATAATTTCATTGTGAGATATTTCATTTTGAACTCAATCTTGCTATTTAATTTGTGATCTGTAATCTCCTAGTGTTGTCTGGATAGAGTGGTGGATTGATGTATTGACAGGTAGAGGATCGAGGCTGACAAGTGTGATCTGTCTCCCGGCACATTGAGAGAATGTGTGCGAGTGGAGTGTGTGGATCGCTTGACGTCAGACGAGAAGGGGAGCTTCTGTGTAGTGTGCTTGTGATTCCGCCTGATTCTCGTCACCATTCTGAGAGATGCTCTTAATTATTGTTGTTTACTCGGTGGTGCAAATGAGAGAAGAAGTTCCTCGGGCTTATAGGGGAGTGTATCAGGAAGACGCTATACGGATATACATCCGCATTTGCAATTTAATTGCACGCACCTTTCTCGCTCACTGTCCACGAACCTTTTGTATTTCTTCTTCCTCTCACTCAGGTCTGTCAGGTATGATGTGTTGTGCAATGTCGACATATCATTGAAAATCCGAATGTTGCAAATTTGAGATCAGTGATGGGTTCTTGGAGCACTGCACATTGCATTGCATAATACAATGATGTGAGATTCCTTAATAAGTAGGTCGACTCGACGCTTTTCCTAGAACCATCATTCGTGTTTAGAGTAATCGAGAGATGTCTGCATTCTCGTTGCAGAACATTCTTGAAATGTTGTTAGAGGAAGAGGAAAGTGGAAATGTAAATAGTAACAAGCTGTGCATTTTCGCGTTTTCTTCTTGCACGATGCTAATTGGTCATTATTGAAATTTCGAGTGCGTGCACTTGTATGTGATAATCTACGGTTCCCCTATTTCTCTCTCTCTATCTCTCTCTCTCTCTTTCTCTCTTTCTCTCTTCATTTCGTCAGTTGTTATGCTGACGACGAGAGTATGGAGGCTATTCGAGGCGTACAAAAAAGAGAGAGAGGAAGATATTAGAAGAAGAAGATGGAAATGAATGGAAAGTATATTTTTAGGATAGAGATTTGCAGTGAGATATACGAATACGAATATCCGCTGCAGTCTGCAAAGGTTGTTTTCGCGGGATAAATTTTCGTCAATGTGCCTACTTTGGGGTGGCAGTGGCATGTTGCATGCATACTTATGTAGTTGAAGGTTCTAGACATGTCAGATGAACAGGAATGATGACTGATCAGAGCACATGGCACATCACATCTCATATTCCTCATGCTGTCCGAGATTCAGTAGTAGGGAATGGGAAATGGGATCGTTAGTTCGTGGGCGCGAAGTTATTATGAATGACATGAGAGGGTTATGTGGTCATGAGTACAAGGCTCATAGATAGAAAAAGAGTACTGCGCATGGCTGTCAGTACTTCTGCCATATTCTGGTGTATGGAGAATTTCGAAACACTTGCCCTGCTCTTTGACTTTATATTTTTCTTTTCGCTGTATTTTTTTTGTTTGAGTGTCGGATTCGGCTGTTTGGGAATTTCTTTGATTATGACTGATGCGCTATGAAGCCGAAGAGACGCACTGGGTGGTCTCTCTCTCTCTCGCTCTCTCTTTCTTTCTCTCTCTCTCTCTCTCTCTCTCTCTCTCTCTCTTTCTCTCTCTCTCTCTCTCTCTCTTCAGATGATAGATTGTTTGCCACCATAATACTTTTGGATTGTGGAGATTTGCATGTCTTGCCTGAAAGAAGTGGGAAGATTGACAATTAGGTTTTTCCCTCTATTCCTCGGTCCCTCACTTCCTCTTTTCGAAATCTCGACCGCGCCGTGCCATCCCGCATCACTTATTTATTTGTTTTGTTTATGCGCGCACCTCGTTCCATCAACGGTAAGAGAAAGGGAGGGAAAGAGAGGGAAAGGGAGGAGAGAGAAAGAGAGAAAGACGGAAGGGCACAGAGTCGTTCCCTGTCTGTGAAATGTGTCTATACGATCCGGACCACTCGTGTTTTATTCACTTTTTTCGGTTCCGTGTTTGTTTTCGTAAGGCTTCTTCTTTTTTCGGGATTTCTTCTAGAGAGCCCCACTCGATCCACTATTCTCGTCCGAGAGAGCCTCAATGACGTTATCGTTAGGACGTTGGCAGAGTATATACATTTCGTAGAGTGGATAAAAAATCTGAATGGTCGCTAAAAATCTGCCTCACTCACTTACTCCTCCTCCCCCTCTCTCTTTCTCTCTGGTCTATTTTCATCCAGTCACGGTTAAATTGGGTCCATTAGAAGTGGGAAAGGTGTGATGTGCACGCTAAGTCGTAAGAACACGTATTCCGTCTTCTTTTTTTCTTTTACTTCATCCCAAGAAGTTTTGAAAGTCACGCAAAAGCGTGTTATCCAGAATGTTTCTGGTGCCATTCGACTGTTTTGACTGAAATGATATGTCTGTACACTGATCCTCTAATCTTTTTTGTCCGCGTCACATTATGGTTGTGATATTCTGGGATAGGGATTTATGTGGCACGAAAGAATGAGTCGCTCTTTTTTGCCAATCGTGGATCGCCTGTCTGTTTTATGGAGAGAGCGTGGGAGCCGCGCGGTTTGTGATTGATTGGTGAAGCATAGTGTCTTGTGGTGCTGTCCAATGGGGCATACCCATACACACGCTACTTCTCTTCACCTCGTACCAAATTCCGAAATTCCGTAAAAGGACGATTGTTTTGAATGAAAACTATTTCAAGTACCTCCAGGTATGGTTTACCTCCATGATGTGTCTTTTCTGTGTGCAACTGTGGGATAAAAGATCGCGTCTGTCGCGCGGCTCTCGGCCATTGCCCCGTTGCCTATAGTAGTGGAGGAGCCGTCATTATTCCGGCATTGCTTCCTCTCCCCCTCCTCTCTCCTTTTTGTGTCTCGATTACTATGCGCATGCGATTGGTGCCCCGTTTCTAGGGACACTTGTCTTGTCTATCCGTTTGTCTATCACGCAGTTTTTGCAAGGATAGACTGCTTGTACGGTTTCTAGATCGTCTATGGCGATTAGTAAAGGGTTGTTGTTACTTTTATCCTTAATGATATTTGATGAGTACGGCTTCTTTTTCCGGCTGATGCATTGTGGGGGGGCAAGAGAAAAAAGATAAAGACGCCTCTGGGCAAGTATGCCGTTTTGGCAAGTTGTGTGAAGTGGAGTCCAGAAGTATTGGGCGTACTGATAGGTGGTTCTTTCGAGGAGTAGAGATAGGGAAGTAATGTAGCACGATGTTGAGATGTTTTCGTGTGTCACGAGTAGATATATGTGTGTGTTTGCGTGTGAATGAGGTGTGGACAGTTCTCGCCTGTCTCCATTCCATCTCCCCCTCCATCTATCAACATTTCCAATTACCATGTGTTATTCGATCGCGTCTATTACTTTCGCTGTCGATGCTACTACTGCTCCCCTTTGTACTTTTTCGGAATAGCTTCTTATTCTCTCTATTCTATTCTCTCATTGTGTGTGAGTGGATTAGAGAGTACAGAGGTGTTTGTTGGTGTGTTGGCCTGACTCTGCCCTATGAAGTGACCCGTATCCTGTCATCTCGCACCACTCTACGCACTTTGTATTTGTCTTTTGTATGTGAATATCATTCGGTAATCAGTTTGTTCTTACTCACTAGTAATCTGTTTTTATTAGACATTAACAATTAGCGTCATTTCTAAAAGTTTTGTGTCAATATTATTTTTTCGTGGGATTTGCACTGTAGTATATAGTAATGTAGACCTACGTTCGTTTGTCGTGACAAAGCCAATTGAAGTGCGATGAATTAGCGAAAAGTGAGAGAGAGAGAAATAAAGCGCCGGTCTGATGGCCTCAGAGACAGAATGTACTCTGAATAAACTGACACGCTCTCTTCCCCGTTCCTCTTCTCGTATTTGATAGGATTATGCATATAGTGTGTGTTTCTTTGAGAATTTTCGTGGCTCTTGTCTCCAGCGGGTACGGCAGAATCTGGTTCTCATTATATTTGCTATACTAGTATTATTAACCAGCCTCTTCGGATAGTGTTGTGTTGAATAGCAGAACGAATGCCAGCTTTCAGCAAGAACAAGATACTTCGTGCACTTGAATGTTGCATGTTCAGTGAACAAAAATTTGTACTCCAGTTAGTTGAGTTGATTTTTGCGGACACAAGTTATTGGATGAGAATCATTTTTCTGATTTCTCAGGAGTTGTAGAAAAAGAATCGTAGAAATAAGTTATTTGGGATTTTGTTTGAAATGAGTGCGAAAGGGAGAAGGATAGAAAAAGGGATGCTCGAAGATACGAGGTGATGTGCACCTCGTTTCTTATGCGACACTGCATCCCGCGAGGAATGCGACTGGCACGCTGTGCGACTTTAGTTTCTCTCTCTCTCTCTCTCTCTCGCTTTGTACCGGACGAATACGGTAGAATCTTATAATGATATCTTATGCTCTCTTTTGTTTTCTTTTTTCAAGTATAAACTTTATGGATTATATCAAGCTTTGTACTGGACGAATACGGTAGAAACGCAGTATGTCTTAATTTTGTTGTCTTAAAATGTTGAGAAGTGATTTTCTCGCAGTCACACTTGTTCTTAGCATCTTTCTTTGCGTCCGCTGGTCGTTTTTGAAGGTGTAATCCGGGGTGGGAAGGTGTTCCCTATTAGCGAGCAGAGTCCGAGTCGGCTTGTTAGTTAACTGGACTTGATTTGCATACGATGAGGTCCTAACATCCCAGCGTCTCCCTCTCCCTCCTCTGCAGTAGTTGGCGAGTCTCAATGGCTCTGGTCTGGTGACTGCTCAAGTATCTACTTTTCATTACGATATTTTGCAGATGTAATTTGTATTCCGAGTTTTTTGATGAGTTAGAGTACTTAATGTAGGAGGGTGTTTGGTAAAGGCATGAGTGGATGGGATGTGACTCGATGCTCGATGTTTGATGGGTTGGGTAGTGAATGAGAGGAGAGAGAGAATTTTGACCTTTTAGTATATCAGTAATTTGTAATCCGTTCATCATAATTTTTGGAACGATGACGCGATGGTTGATATTGTATTGTGTTCTTTGTTTATGTTAGATAGAATTGAATGAGTGAGACACGTGTGCGTCTGTTGCTTCTCTTTTTTCTCTCTTTTCCAATTGACCACAATTGGATGGGATAGAAAACAGAGCAGCAAAAAGAGAGGAGGTGCACTTTTAATTTCATGATGTGTAATTATTGTCCCTCTGATTCAGCGGAATGCGTGTGTTTACTGTGTGCTAACGTTTTGCACTAGCCAATAGACAGTGGCGAGTCTTCTCTTGATAGTGTTTGCTAGAGAAATGATCTATTTTTATTCACTCGCATTTATACTCAATCGCACTGCGCTAGTGCTTTTTATAGAGAGATGCGGCATAAACGGCTAGGCGGCTTCCTTCTCCCCTTACTCGTTCATATTCCACCCTGCACTTCCTCGTTTCTTGTTTCTTGATGAGTGATGAGTGTGTACTTAGTGTTCTCACACCTATCCCTTCTGGCTTCCCTTCTGTGATGCAGCGAGAGTGATGTCGGAGACCCCGGCTTCTTTCCGCGCGCCCTCATCTCACACCCTCTCTCACTTGATTGCTCGCTGACGATATGGGGAGTGAGTTGAAAGTGGCGCCGGCTCACTTTTTGTCCTGTCCTATGACGCTGTGGGTGGTCTCTCTCTCTCTCTCTCTCTCTCTCTCTCTCTCTCTCTCTCTCTCCCTGACTCCCCACAATTTGCCGCCGAGACGTCACGTTTTTAAGCCTCTGTATTCCGTGTTTCAATCGTGAATTGTCGAAATTGCTCCTTGTTTTTTGGGCGTTGAACGGGTATGAAGAAAGGGAGAAGAAGGGTAGAAGAAAGAGGGGTTCCGGGTTCAATAAGCGGAGTGAAAGACGGCGCTTACGCGAGGCCATGTATTCCGAGTGGAAGTGTTGTGCGTACGGAGTATGCAAGAGGGAGTAATATTGTGGCGGCTAGCTTCCTCAATCGTCGTGTTTTTGTGACTGGACGAGATTGCGGGGATTGGTTGAGATCATAATGATCCAGGGAGGAAGTATCACGAACGTTTTGTCACTGGCTTGTTATGAATATGAATGACTTGACACTCTTGACAGGGTCAGTGTTGTGGTCTGTGACTAACGAGGAGTGTAGTAGGTGCCACACCCTCGGATTCGTACCAAATTGATAGAATGCCTTAGTTAGGACCCTATTCATCATTTTGTGGTGTCCGAATTTCCTAAACGAACTGTACGTTTCCGGTACTAAAACGTACAGGGCTCGTTTTTCGCGTTTCTCTCACCCTACGCGGCGGTCAAGGACCGTTGTGGCCTAGTGGCGAAAGCGTCTGCCTGCCAAACTGACCCTCTCGAATTCGATTCCGCGCACATGCTTTTTGTTTTGCCATTATCGGTTGATCGTCTCGCTGTTCAATTACTGGTTGGTGAAGGAAAGAAGTGACGAAAGGCATGACTGACTCGATGTTGCGCTGTTGCAAACTACATACGGCTGATGCGAGTGGCACTACGTAACTATGACGATCGAAGGCTGACATCGCTATCAAAAAGAGATCGGCAACACTGTTTCATATAAAAACTTATTTGATAAAGTTCGCATGGACCATGAAAGAAATGATATGGTAGTCAGGAAGTACAAGTCCATAAACGTTTGAAAAAACAAAAAGTGGGTGCGGAATCGATCTTGAGAGGGTCAGTTTGGCAGGCAGACGCTTTCGCCACTAGGCCACAACGGCTCAGTCTTTGACCGCCGCGTAGTGTGAGAGAAACGCGAAAAACGAGCCCTGTACGTTTTCGTACCGGAATCGTATAGTTCGTTTAGGAAATTCGGACACCACAAATCGATGGATAGGGTCCTAACTAAGGTATTCTATCAATTTGATACGAATCCGAGGGTGTGGCACCTACTACACTTCTCGTAAGAGGAAAATTAAACAGAGTGTACACTCTGAATTTCGAAGTTGAGTTAGCACCGGATTGTGAAAATATGATGAAAACGATGTATTTTTGTCAATACAACTATTTTTCGAAAGTGCCTGCAAATAGATGAAAATTGAGCGCAAAATGTGTCAAAATGCAGAAATTGGTGCCAATTGATGCCAATTTTCAATGTTCAACAGAATTTTTCATCGACTTTTAGGTATCTTCGACACATAGTTGTATTAACAAAAGTACATCATTTTTCTCATATTTTCACATCCCGGTGCTAACTCAACCTCGAAATTCAGAGTGTACACTCCCTTTAAAGAGAGGGTGGACGCAAATGATCATTTCTGGAGTACGCAAATGATCGTTTTTGGAGACATGTGAGATTATATAGAGTTCACAGCAATTATGTCTGGCAGAGTGTTGGTGCTCCCTTTTTCTCGATAAGTGAGCATGTGTATATGGAGGACCGAAAGAGATTGAAGAAGAGTGGAGGAGAGTATTGTAATTCCATGTTCATGTTGTTTGTGTATGTGTCATGGGTATTTGTGCAAAGTGTGCTAATCTCTCGCATCATTCGTGATTTTTCCCCTGCTACCAATTGTGTGGCAGATTAACTATTAAGTTTACTCACTATTGAAAAGTTTTGTTTTGTTCTAGCTGAAAAAAGAGTCACTGTACTTTTAATCCAGACTCCACTCTTTCGTCAAGAAAGCCGAGGATTTGCGCATTCCCTAATGGTTTTCGAGTAGTGAGTGGTGGTCTACGATTTCGAACTGGCATACTACGTTCCCCCGCAAATGTACAGAGTCCTACTCTTCCTTCCTTTGTGAGTGCATTTTGTGGAATATATGAGCGGATCCGCTGACTGAATGGATTGCGTAGGAATGACATTACTCATGTGAGTACTTATTAACTTATGTCTATTCTGTTTTATGACGTTTATTCTGCGCAGCTGCTACGTAAGCACTTGAATATTCAATTTACATAATACATGAGAGTATTAGGGGAATGTTGCGAGAGTGCGTGCCCCAAAAAGTGTAGCAGTGCGATATTCATGCCCGCGCTGCTAACCTAACCATACCCCTCTTTTGTTTGCATAGTCTTCAGGTTTCAATGCCTAAAGATTGCATTTTTTGCGCGCTCCCGTCACTGCTCTTTCGGTTCTTTTTTGTTCGTAGAGTGATCAGCAACACGCTTCCACTTGACGCTCGCGCGTCTTGAACATATGAGGTTGAATATTTGCCAGAGGCAATAATTGTACGCAAAAGTGCACTTTTGCCTATTGTTATGTAGCGTATTGCAGAGCGATTCAAATTTGCTGAATAGTGTTCGCCTATATACGTGGGCCTATCTGTTTCCCTCTCACTCAATCCCTTTCGCTTTTCTCTTCCGTTTTACTGTTTGTGTCTACGCTGCAGAAAGCAGTTGCCGGCGGAAAGAAGGAAAGAAAGGAAGTCGACGGGAAATTTGTTTTACATGATTTTGCTATCGTGAGAGGTTTCTGTGTTTCCCTGCAAAATGCAAATTAGCACAAATGTCATACTTTTTTGAACCACGGTGTGAGAAAGCGGTTTTACTGCCGCAGATTTATCGAAAACCACAGGTTCACGTTTAGAAAATCTTGGAAAATATTTTCCTCTCTACTTTTGTCAAGAGCGAACCTAAGATTATTTTTACAATGGTATGGTTGCATTTCGAAAATTACATCAACAATGTGTGAGGCAAGGTGGAGATGTTTTGAGTGAATAAGCAATATTGCACATACCGTATCCGCCCATTCTGCGCTCGAGTGAAGTTTAGAGCAAAAAATCGGTTTTACTCGCTCGCGCGCAAGTTTCCAAATTTGCTCCTTTTCCGGGGCACGTGAATTTTGGTCCCGTCTCATCATCGGTTGCAGCCAACTTATAAGATTTTCCTTTCCACTACTTTCAAGCAATATGCAACAAGTTGATGTTCATGAGAGATGCACAGTGAGTGGCAAATCTAAACACTCGCTCTCTTCCTTTCAACACACCTTTCGTCTCGACCACGCGTGTTTCGTAAATCAGATTCTTTATCTCTCTCTCGCCTCTCTCTCTCTCTCTCTCTCTCTCGCAAGGTTTCAGAGAGTTTACTCGTGTTGTGCATCCGCATGAGTGTTGAATAAGACTCCCTCGATGCTCCTTTACCGTTTCTCACTTCTCCCCCTCTATTTCACTCTCACGTCAGTCTCACTTCTCCCACTCGCTTGTCATTATTCTGTTAGCAGGCATTGGCAAGGGTTTAGTGTGGTTGAAGCAGTTGGCCTTATCAAAATATGATTGTCTATTCCTAAACGGTTAATTTCGCATGCGTATCTCTTTTAGTTTGTATAATCTGATAATCTACTTAACTTTCTCATTCAATTTGCTCTCACAAATAAGTTTTGTGTACTTTGTATTGGTAAAAATATCTAGATTCCGAGTCACGTTATAGGGGCGTTGTGTAAACAGCTAAACGTAAATGTATTTGTGTAAGTGTTGCTGACTCATCCACTCATCTCCCCTCTCTCCATTCGGTTTCCCTTTCGGCGTTTCGAGGGCGCGTAGTGAAGGACAATGGCTGGTTGGATGAATCTGGCATGTCCTGAATTCACGTCCCCGTTGGAAAGTCTCCATTGGCAGCCGCCTCCGCCTCCGCTTCCCTCGCACTCCCCCCCCCCCTTCTCTCATCCGCAATTCTCTTGTACGCGCGTTGTGTTATAGTCACTTCCGCTGTGTCCTTTTCTATCCGTCTTTCTAACCCCCTCCACGATAATTCATTAGATTTGGACTGGGTGGTTTTACATGTCCGTTTTGTGTCTCGCATCTCTACAGAGACTATGTGACGTTGGCCCCTCATTATTCAATAATATTGAATGTGGCAGATAGAAGGGTGAGAAGGATGGGACTGCGGGGAGTTGTGTCTTGTTCTTTTGGACTATTTCTTGCTCCTATTTCATATGTTCACTTGAGTGTTGTTGAAAGTGAGTGTCAAAGACGCTGCGGTAGGTCGCAATGGCACGACATGATCTCGACTTTATTGCCTACCTCCATGCGCCTCACTGCTTCACACTCCAACTATTTGTGAAGTGACAGTGGTGTGTTATTCACTCCTCTTCTGTCTCATGAATTACCATTTCACGTGTGTCTCGTAACTTTTCAAACAGGAAAAGTGTTAATAGACACCTCCTGTCCTTTGGGGGAAATAGTAGTGGATAGTGTGTGATGAGTTCATGTCCGAGGGTTAGCATTACTACGGTAGTCGCGGGATTACATGTGCACTTTGGCCAGCGTTGTGTGCACATATAATATATCAAGTGAACCTATAACGGTAATGGATTTGAGCGGATCGCACTAGTGTGTAAGTCGCCTATCATGTTATAAAGCCGATTTTTGATGTTCAGTTATTTGACGTGTTATTATTGTTTGTAGGCATAATGTAATGGGGATAGCATCCGAGAGCGGATATATTCTATTTTAAGTACTGTATATGTATTCAAGCAGTCACGTTTTGCTGTCGTGTTTGTCATCATCTTGTAGTGCACGCGTTCTTCCCAAGATGGCCGTTGTTCCCCTTTTTGCCCATTTACATATTTGATAGAGTGAAGGACAGAAACGGGTTCGCTTTTATAATGTCCTTTGATACTGTAGGTGGTTAGGGTTCATTGCCGCTTTATTAAACATGGCAGACCACTTTTGACGACGTCTAAACTACATTTATTTCGTATCTTTGTGTTTTGTTTCGAACGTAGTTCTAGGATCTTAATGTCTTTTTTTTAAGTTTTACTAAAATGGTCGTGAAAATATGAGCGGTAAAGTAATGAGCAATTCTCTGCGCTGCACTTTTTTCATGTTTTTGCTTATTGCAGGTTAGCTCGACATAAAGGCATCAGTTGTTTGCTGAGTGATTTATGCAGATGATTTGGTATTGTGGTTCGTGGGTATATTACGAGGAAAAAGAAATAGGAAAGTGGTATATATATATATGGGAAATGAGAGTATAGATGGGATGGGAGGCTAATGGGAGAAGGAGCAGGAGGAGTGAGATGGGAGAAGGAGAAGGAGCAGAGGTCTGTGATTCGTCTGCGGGAACTGATTGCCAGCCGTTCAGTGCCAGAGTAGTGTACAAAAAATTAATAGAATGTTCGGAGCGGCTACGAGCCTATAGAAGGGAAACGTCTTTTAGGGAGATGAAGAGGGAAGGGAGAGAGAGAGACAGAGGGAGGGAGAGAGAGAGAGAGATAGCGGATGGGTGGTCTAACCCGTACGGCAGTTGAGGCCATCGGATCCTTTATCCACATCCATGTGCCAGATATTTCCTTTTTTGGGGCCGCGCATCCTTTTCAACTTTTTTTTGTGTGTGCGAGATGTCAATGGAAAAGCTTTTTTTCTGATTTTGAATTTAGTGGGATATGTGAGGGAACCATTTGGCAAGAATTTGAATTTCAGACTTCAGACTAAGCTGTCGGTAACGAATTAACCACTATATTTACACGTTTATTTGTTGCAAATTGTGAGAAATGATTTATCTAGGTTGTCTGGTAGCTAAAATAGGAGAGTGATGAGTAGAAAGGTATAAAAGGAGAATAGTGGTCAGCGATTTGAACAAGTGCAGTGTTTTTTGCAGATTAGTGTGGGTGTGGGTTCACATATTATGTTGGTTGTGTAGAGTAGTGAGAATGTGTGGTGGGGTGTGCAACATTTGACAAGATGTTTCATCTTCCTGTTCCATTCATTTCAATGAATAGCAAGGATAATAATTAGTGTTGTTTGGAAGACGGCGCTTTTCAAAATGATTGTACACACACCAATAACAATAGATGAACCGTTCACTTTATTTGTTTTGAAAATCTATTTTATTACTGTTTCCTTATTCTTAGCGTGATAGCGTGGTCACTCTTACTATTCTTCATTTTGACAGGTTCACTGATAGTCGAGAGTTTAATGTGAACTTGTTTTCGACACTCGCAAATTTGTATATTGTTGCTGGGCTGTTATATTTTGAATTTGATGGCACGCGTGTTTTGGTGCACGAGTGAACACGTGTTTTGCACATTTTTGGAAGCAGGTTATCAGGGTTTATGAGAGTGAGCGTGATGGACTTTGTCACTCGCTACTCGTGCAGACCGTGCTATTTTGACTCGACTCCCGCTCGCAAATCTCCAGTTCTCACTGCAACTCACTGATCACAGTGAATGTAAGTCTGCAGGTGTACCGACGTATAGTCATATTATGCGTGTATTTTGGTGATTCAAAATTTTATCAGGTTAGATTTGAACATTGCACATTGCACAACTGTCTATATATCTATTACTGTATGTCACCCTCAGAGAACCACCCAAAAAAAAAATGCAGAGCAACGATTTAACCATGTTGTTTAGGAGAAAGTGTGGAGTTGATAGTTGTGATAATGGTTCGGCTCGCGTTGAGAAGGTGTGTTGTTTTTGTGGTGATGTGATAGAGTCGGCGCATTTTCACATTGTCAAAGTGTCAATCAGCCAGAATCAGTCGGGCATCACCTCATCTTTCTCTCTTTATTCCTCTTCCTCTTTCATTTCCCGAATAGTGGAAACACTGAGTGTTTTGGTGTAGTGAGTGTGTGAGAGAGGGGGGGCGGGTGGAATGAGGGGAAGAAGCGTGTCTCTGACACATACTTCTTGGTGAGGTAGTGTGTAGTTGGACTAGATTTGTGTGATTCGTTTACTCTCTGTGGCTCCGGAAATGTCCCATGTTTCTTCTTTCCTTATCTAGAATTCTACGTGAATGATGTGATGTTATTTCCAGTCACAAGCGCGTCTTCCTATCCTGAAATTTATTGTTTACAAGTTTACGCGAAGCTGAATCACGGCTGTGCGTCATCTATCAACGAATCAAAGTTCGCCTGACTCTCATCTTCTTAGCGCATGAATCGCGTGTCGTACTTTTGCTATTGACGGATTTTCGATTGTACTAGGTAATGGGAGTATACATTATTGTAGTTATAGCGTGATCGTTTTCTCGTTTACTTTACCTTTTCACTAGTTTCGTAGTGGGTGTGTTTTGTGTAGTTGGCACGCGCTCATGCCATTCTCTCTCTCTCTCTCTCTCTCTCTCTCTCTCTCTCTCTCTCTTTTCCTCCCTCCCTCTCTCACGTGGGCGGACCGCGATCGTGCGACTGTGCGACGCATTCTTTGAACCACGTCCACTCAAACTGCGCGTTGCGAGAAACTGGCACTGTTTCTTCCCACCTTCTACCCTGTGTTTGTGAGTATGTGTTCCCTCTGTTTTCTCATCGCGAGCTTGCCTGCAACATTTCGGCACGATAAGCACAGCCAATTCTGTTAATTTCGCCTCGCCTCGAGATTGAATCCATGAAAGGATAATGTAGGTTTTCTCATATTGTAGAACAGTAGGCACATCTCTACTAATCACTGTCAAGATCAGAAGTTCCGGAGTATAAACCTGGTGAATTGAAATTTCGAAAGGATTTTGCAATTCGAACGAGGTCGCTTTGGCTTGGGAGGAGTCTGTGGATGAATGGCCGAATTGTCTTCGAGTCACCGGTTCGCGGAAACTAATGTAATAAGATGTCTAGGGCAGACTGATTGTGGCTATCTGGAGAGGATGCGCTTCTCGTCCTTCTTTTCCCTCTCTCTCTCTCTCTCTCTCTCTTCTCTCTCTCTCTCTTTTCTTCTCTCTGTCTCTCTCTCTCCTCTCTCTTGCTCTCTCTTTCTCTCTCTCTCTCTCTCTCTCTCTCTCTCTCTCTCTCTCTCTTTTCTCTCTCTCTCTCTCTCTTCACTGCTTGCGGTGAACGCGGCTAATGACCATGTTAACACGTGCTAGTTGTATTCTCACTTACTCTCTGTTTTCTTCTCCTCTTTCTTCAGGCGAGCGGCGGCAGCAATTTGTTCAAAACTCGCAGAGAGCTTTCATTAGCTCTCGAGGTATCATATGTTGTGAGCTGTGAGCGTCTGCGGTTTGTCACCAAGTATACCTTGTTCTTTGTTTCATATAGGATCTATGAAAGTATGAGTTGTTTGAAGGGAGTGTTCCCTGTGATCAGGGTGTGAAAATATGTCATAAATAGAGTACTTTCTAATAGGAAAGTCATGCTGAAGTCGCTTCAAAGTTTGTGTAATTTTCGCTCGAATAACCTCTTTCAAGAGAAAAGTGTTCAGAAATGTGCAATAACGTGCACGGTCGATGATGGTTTCTCCAACTTCCCGCCATTACCGGCATATGCTCCAATTGACAAAAGTGCATCATTTTTGATAAATTTTCAGATTCCGGTGCTAACTCAATTTCGAAAATCAGAGGGTACACTCCTTTTAAGTGCATGTTGTCTGTTCGGCCTGACCCTCTATTAGATTCCAATATTGAATTGACGCGCGCACATTATTAAAATTCTGTTAAAAAATAGCGGAACTCGAGACCTAAAATAACCTGTTGCGATGTATGTCTTCAGCAAGCCTAGTACCTAGTAGCATATAATATACTGTCCGCAATGTTTTATACGGTAGTATTTATAAGAAAGGGCGAGGAATCGTTTCTTTGAAATAGTACATGTCATGAAAAATGGGCGAATCTTCGCCCTCCTTGTGATTTGTGGTCTATCATTCTCCCAATTTAGTTGTCGTTCTCTTTGTCTGCTGGCGCCGCCGATTTCTGGTCGTCTGTAAATCTGTAAAAGTCGGTCAGCATTCAAGTATGGGCCACACTACACTACGCAACGCGTTTCGTAGGACGCAGTATTATTATGAGTTATGATGGTGTCCGAAAATGGCAAGAGCTTACCGCGTCAATGATTGGGCATCTTGACAATCTCGGAAATGTCTCTTCTTTTATTTCCTCACTCTTCGTCACTCGAAATCAGTGAGAGATGGATATAGATGATGATTCACACAATGAACCACTACATTCAGTTTAGCGCGTCGATGATCCAATTGATTGTCTATAATCGCTTCTTGATAGAGTGTTGGGGAAATCGTCGCCCCTCTTTTTCTTCGTATTTGCTTGTGCTTTTCTCAACCAATTTCGTATCAGCAACACTGACTACACGGTGCGCGTTATTGGCAGCTTATGGGCAGGTTAATACTAAGCTCCGCCCCCTTTCTGTGCGCAAAGAGCCCTGTGCCTCTTACGGGCAGGTTGTGGGCAGCTCAACTAACATGCCCATAACGTGCCAATAACTCGCACCCGTCTCTCTCGCGTGCCGTAAACCCGGTGTGAGTTGCGCGCATGTGCGGGGTATAGGCGCGGCGTGTGCAGCTTTGGACAAGTTCGAAAACAAGTAAAGCTGGATGTGCTGGGTGTCCAAGACATGTATGCCAACTGCAAATGGGTTTCAGCAATGTACTTTTCGAGGTACAAACAAATATGTGTTTACTTTTCATCGATCTTTTTCAAAAACTGTTATTATTATTATTATTATTATTATTATTATTATTATTATTATTATTATTATTATTATTATTATTATTATTATTATTATTATTATTATTATTATTATTATTATTATTATTATTATTATTATTATTATTATTATTATTATTATTATTATTATTATTATTATTATTATTATTATTATTATTATTATTATTATTATTATTATTATTATTATTATTATTATTATTATTATTATTATTATTATTATTATTAGGATGGAACAAATATTCAACTAAACACAAAATGCATGGTGCGCGTTATGGGCAGGTCCCGGGCAGGTTGTGGGCACCTTATGGGCAGGGATGCCCACAACATGTCCATAACGCGCACCGTGTACTCATTGAACCGTCTATTTGTTGCACTAGGGTGCGAGCCTTTGCGGCGGTCGCCTACAATCCGATTTTCGAGTTTCGTAGTCTCTCACTTTCTCCCTCTTTCCTTTTCCCTCCTTGTGGGATTGGAAGTAATCATATGAGCATGTATACGTATACCTTCACTGATGAATCCGACAAATATTTCCTCGTTCTCTCTCGATTACATATACTCATATATTTGCGGGTTCACGCATATATGTGGTATGACTAGTTGTAATATAGTGTTGTTTAGTTAGCGATAAGTTGCCAACAATGCATCAATGCGCTGGCTTCCGGTTGATTAGTTGAAGGAGATTAGTTAGACAGAAGTATTCTTCTTCTTCTTCTTCTTCTTTTACCCGCGGCGTGCGGTCGGGTCCTCATTTTGCCCCACCACCGCCGAATGTTCGGTCATCGACAAGAATCCTTCCCGAGTAACCAGTGAGGCGGCGGGAAGTACCCTCATGTGAAAGCAGCTATTTCGCGAGGAGATACCAATTGGCATGGAAGCAAAGGAAACCCGGAGCTCACTCGTCAATAATGGTACTCTAATGGTCCAGGAATGATTATCGATCAAGTATCGTCTTCTCACCACTAACCTCGTCAGCCTACCTGTCTTTCCCCGACGTTAGCCTCTGTATCTAGCATCTTAGGCACTACTGTATGCTTCATATCATTATGATTGTGTTGTCATATTCAGATATAACGATTCCGGATAAACGATTGATTGATTGATTAGGTAGATGACGCAAGGAAAGGCACAAGAGCGACACGAGTGGTTCTTCTTCGTATTCAAATGAAAGAAGTTGGCAGACTCGACAGATTATGTCTACTTTTATCTGCGTTTCACTCAAACTTCCCCCTGTCCTCTTCTATCCAAGGGCCCATGCGAATCGCGATCCGTTGTTCCTTCTCTGCGAATGTGTACTGGCACTCAGTGTAGCAGAATGGAATCGGCAGGGATTGGAGGACATAGTATAATGTGATTCAGAGTACTTTCAGCCCTATACTCTACTCTGAAACTCTAGTCTTATTCTCCGAACTGAGTGTGTACGCACCCGCATTTTCTTTCGATGAGCTACCGTATTCTCTTACTCAGTCCTGCGTCCCCCGCGAGTCTGCCTTTGTGTAATTAGAGTGCAAAAAATATGTGGTATTTGTGTTGCAGAGTTTTTTTTTTCTTTTTACGAATACCATCACTGTGTTTTGTTGTAAAAGTAGTATCTGCGAATTGTTGTTAGACCGTCCTGACATTGGATGAAGTGCGATATTCGCTTTCGAGTTCTATTTGTAGAGTCAAAATAGAGCTTTTTCTTCTTTTCTCTCCATGTAAGTGTAATAGGTCTGATTTGACAGAGTGCATTCAATGAGTGGCTTTTTGCGCACAGTGTACTGTACTCTCTTAAAAATACTTTGATCTCCACACGCACTCTTTCATGCTTTTCTTCTAAGAGACTAAAAGCTGTTTCGGGAGTTCATTCATAATCGCTCTAATTAGAGGGTGCGTGCCTTATTAACTGCGTGCACTGTGTAGGGGGTTGGAATATCACTGGACTCGCTTCGTTTCCAGTCAGACCAGAAGGCCTCGTCCCGTATGTCGTGCACTCTATTTTAGCACGCCCCGACAGTTGTATTCATTTCCTTCTGATGTCCCAACCTTACGTATTCACACATCGATTCACACTTTTTGAATGCTGTTCTTATTATATGTCTGTGATTTTGGTGTCATTGCACTTTAATATCAGCCTGAATCGGTTAGCAATTGTAGCCGTCTACATAAGCTACCGTATTTGATATGGAAGTGAGTGAGGGGTGCGGTGGGTAATTTTGACTAGCGAGTGACTACTTGATGACGTACTAGGTTGTCGCACAAAGTTCGCTCGCTATCTTTCACACTGCAGAAGGTCTGACGGGCATTTAAATGAATGTCTTTTGGGAGTACTTACTACGGTATTTGTGGATATGTGGCATTTTGAAAGAGAGAATATATGTTGGGGATTGCTGAGTGCACTTTAATTCCGCTTCATATATCATCTTGCCTTATATAAACCTACGTGTTCGACACAATTTCGCAGTTTTACGTTTGATAATTGTTTTAGTAAACTTTTTTCCGATTGCAGGAAGCTCGGCTACGAACTGGACGGTCCGTACATGAGCAAGAGCCTTCTCGACGACTGTGACTGCGACTGCTGATTCTCCCTGCTCGACTCCGCCCCTGTTGCCCCGCCCCTCTCCTCTCTGTCGTCTCTGTGCCTACCCCGTAATGAATTCCACCCCTGTTGTCTCGTCGGGGGTTCCGCCTCCGTGCTTCACTTGCCAGCCTGCGATGGTCGCCTGTCTGTTCGCCCTCCTATTCGCCCTCATCATCATACTCGGCGTCCTCGGAAACGCATTCGTCGTGTCAGTGGTGGGTCGATCGACTACTACACTGTTAACTCGTTATTTTGGGAGTATGGTGTTCTTGAGAGCACGCAATTTGAGCTGGATTTGTAAAAAAAAGGCAAGTTTGAATATCCGTAACGAAAAAGCCTGCTTGAGGTATACCTTGAGGTATGCTTGAGGTAACCTACGACCTGCCACTTAACAGACGACCGCTCTATCAACTAGGCCACCGCCGATGTTTCACAGCTCGCGCAAACAGAGTGACATGCCGCAAAAGCAATCCACACGGTTTGGCTCCAAAATTTAAAACGTAAATATCTCGAAACGTTTGGCCGGTCATGTGGATTTGAAAACGGTTTTCGACTAGTGACCTCCTAGGGTATCTCTGATATCAGTTTGGTCATCATCGGATTCTGTGACCTAAACGACACTCCATGTAAGCCAAAAGATAGGGCGCTGGGCGCCCTCTCTAATATTACGACTGTGAGAACTTTGTTTACACTCTTGTTCAGATTCTGTCTGACCGGAAGCTGCGCTCGTCGTCGGTGAATCTGTTTCTGTTGAATCTGGCGGTGGCTGACCTGGGAAACCTCGTGTTCTGCTCCCCAGACGCCTTCCAAGTGCTGTACGACAAGGGGTGGATCCTGCCCGGGGTGAGTACATAGCCACTTCTCTCTCTCTCTCTCTCTCTCTCTCTCTCTCTCTCTCTCTATCTCTCGCTCTCTCTCTCTCTCTCTCTCTCTCTCTCGCTCTCTCTCTCTCTCTCTCAACTTCCTTTTTCAGGTACTCTGTCCCCTGCTCCGCTTTCTACAGGAGTATTTTCTGTATGCGTCAGTCCTTCTGCAGGTACTGTCGTTTCTATCCTCTTCGTGGGTGGTCCTTTCTGGGTGGTCATTGTCTTCGTATCCTATCCCGCCCTATAGTCTCGACCCCATTGTTAGTTGTTGTATAGTTGTTGTGATTGTGGTTTTTGCTGTTTCGTTTTGTGGTTGCGGTTTGCTCTTTTGTTACTTTTATTTTGATGATAAAGGTGATATTAGAATAGTCTCGTGTTGTGGCTTGTGGTTGTGTGATTATAATGATTAGGAAGATTGTGAGTTACGTGAAGAGTACTTTGATGATGTCCTGTTAATGATTAGTTTTATGTAATGTAAGCATATTCTCAGCCTATATGCATTTCAATATTTCAATATTGCGATGCATTTCAATATTGCGTCCGTTTCAGATGTCGATTGGAATCGAGCGTTTCATGGCGATTTGCTCTCCTCTGAGCATGCAGCGATTCACAATGCGAACCACTATATACATTCTGGTAAGTCCGTGAGCAGTGAGCAGCACGAACAATCATTTCGAAAATAACATTCGTAATCTTTCTCGTACGCATGTGGTTACTGTAGTTTTGTACTCTCTCTCTCTCTCTCCCTCCCTCTCTCCCTCCCCCCCCCTCTCTCTCTTCCTCGTTCGCACGTGAGCGCCACTCATTCGTATTGAATTCACAATTACAGTAAACAGTGCGTAAAGAAAGTGCGTCGTGTGTACTTATGGCATAGCGTACATTTATATTGTACATGTCAAACAGAGTCACATAGCCATTACTTGGGACTTGGGACGAGTCATTGTATGAAATTTGCAAATAATGTGTGGATGTAACTGGCTTTTGCGAGTCAGAGTGAGTAACACCAAATGATGCATTCGCTATAAACGACTTGTCTACGCGTGTGATTGGCCAAAACCACCTGCGTGTTTGCAGGTGTCAGCTTGGCTGATTGCCGGCATTTTCGCCACCCCCTATATGATGTACCAGGGAATCATATTCCACCGCTTCAACTTCTGCTTCTGGAAAAACATCACTGCACGAACGAGGTGAGAGAGGGAGAGCGAGAGAGCGAGAGATCAGCTGATATGCAAATTGCAGGAGTCTGTTCAAGTATGCCGAGTTCACAGTGCTCTACGCGATCCCTCTCATTCTGCTGACTGGTGAGTTTGCGATTAATTCGCGCCCCGTTGATGGCAACATTGCAAATTGCTGGCAATTTGCAGTTCTGTACACTGTGATGGGTCGGGTGCTGTGGGGAAAGGAAGGGGGGAACAACAACATCGCCAACGAGGCCCAGCAAGAGGCGATACTTAGATTGAGGAGGTGACAAGCTCTCTTTCTCTCCCTCTATATCTCTCTCTCTCTCTCTATTTCTCTCTCTCTCACCTCTCCCTCTCGCAGATCGGTGGTGAAGATGTTGATCATCTCTATGCTGCTCTACTTCATCTGTTACTCACCCATACAAGTCATCTTCATAATGGAGACCTTCTTCCACCACCACATCTATCTGCCCCCATGGATACGACTCATGCTCAACGCTCTCTCCGTGTCCAGGTGAGCAGAGAGGGAGAGGGGGGGAGGGGGAGGGGAGAGAAAGAGGGGGAGAGGGGGAGGGAGAAGTAGAGGGAGAAGAAGAAAGAGAGAGGACTCACCTTGTGGTTGCAGCTCGTCGGCCAACCCGATCGTGTACATCGTGTGCTGTCGCCACTTCCGCACCCGCTTCTCCTCGATGCTCGGTCTGATCGGCCGCGCGTGTCGGCCCGCCTATGATGTGGTCGACGGTGAGAAGGTGAGACAACACGCCACACTTCCCTCCTCGCAGAATAAGAATCACAATCAGAATAGTTATCTCGAATCAAGTAGCACCTTATAAGGAATGTACGCTCTGGTTTTCGAAGTTGAATTAGCACCGGAATGTGAAAATATATCAAAAATTATTTACTTTTATCAAATGGACCATATGCCGGAAATGGCGGGAAGTTGGAGAAACCATCATCGACCGTGCACGTTATTGCACATTTCTGCACACTTTTCTCTTGAAAGAGGGTATTCGAGCGAAAATTACACAAACTTCAAGGCGGCTATAACATAACTTTTCTATGAGAAAGTACACCATTTATGACATATTTTGAAATCCTGATGCTAACTCAACTTCGAAAATTAGAGGGTAATCAGAGGGCCCTTTAAGCACATACAAATATATACAATGATTCAAAACACAGTAATGCAAGTCCTGATGGTGCGCCTTTCTCTCTTTCCCCACACCCCTCGTGCCACCACTCATCCTTCGTAGTCGTTTCAGTCGGTCGCCTCCACTATCCGCAGTATCACCCGCTCTCCATACGTCTCGTTCCGCAAGAGCTGCCGCAGAGAGCTGCCGCCGCAGCAGCACTCCGTCACCCTGCTGTAGACGAGTTGCGCTGTCTTGCGTTGCGTTGCGTCACGTACTTGCAATACGCCCCGCGGGTTCTACCGAGTGATGTAGAACTGAGAATCGTGTATGAATAGTCTCTCCTCTTTTTGTCCCGCCCCCTCTTTATCTCACACCTCAATGATATTTCCGATGATCTCTGTTTTTTTTCCCATTTTGTATGTACGTATATATCATATCCATGATGTATAATTGATTTTAGCGTGCCTTTGATTGTGGATGAATATTTTAAGTTTCACCTGTTTCATTGTATTCTGTCTAACAGTACCATATTTAAAATATATTTACAGTTTTCTTGACAACAGTTGGATGTATACCGTAAATGTGTGTGTCCAAATCCTGAATACACTACATTTCTCCATGTCAATCAATCGTTTTTTCAGAATCGCTAGGGTTATGGGGGAAGATTATTTCTTCCTTTCTCGCATCGCGCGGACGGGTCGAAATGATCTTCCCCCCGTTCCCAGTACCCTTGAGCGATGCGAAGAATAGCTCGAGAATAGCTCGAGACAATATCGCGACAATACCGCGGCAATATCGCATTGTCGCGCGGGGGAATACCGGGAGTCGCGCAATGATCACTCGTGACGACCCGATATTACCCCGCGCGTCCCCCGCTATTCTAGCGCGCGACACACGGACGTTTTTCTTGTGTCATTGAGATCCCTCCGTCATCCTAGCCCGTGGAGCTAATATTTATGGATTACAATAGAAAAAGAAACACCCGGAGCTGTACTGTCGTCTACAAATGTCTTTAAAGGTTTAAACCCTCTGATTCTGGTTACGAAACAAATCATGGCACGTTTTCGACGATATTTTTTGAATGTTTTGCCACATGTTTTGCCCTTTTCAATTTATACGATAATTTTTTTTTAAATTTACTCAAACTTTTGAGTGATTTTTTAATCGTGTAGAATTCAGTCAATCAATTGGGATTTTGTCCACTTTAGTGATCTATCCTGATTTTGACCCCTTCTGAGCGGTCGGCGAGACTCGCATTTGTATATCCACGCGAGCGGCGAGCGAGAGGGGCAATCAGCGCCGACAATGCGCGATGGTCATTGTGTGAAAGGGGTGTGAAAGCAGGCCTTCTGAATGATCTCAACCGAAACAAACTATACAGTTCGATAGATCACTAGTAGAGCGTTCGATTCCGCTAAACTAGAACTCTGTACTGTAGCTCAACTGAGACCAGTGAAAAGAGCTTTGCAGCCGTTGTAACCGATTTGCGCCAAATCGGCAACAAAGGGCCGTTCGACTGGCTATGACCACCTTTGTAGCGCTCGCAAGACTCTCTTCTCTGCAAAGCTCTTTTCTCTGGTCTCAGCCGTCTCCTTTCCGAGTCCAAATTTTACCTAGTTTTTCCACGCGGAAAACAGAAAAAAAGTGGGAAAACAGAAATAAAGGAAAACAGTAAAAAAAGTAGTGATGAGCGTACCAATAGAAACCCGTCAAGCATCGCCAAGCACCTGTCGATAGTGTAGTATCCGCAGAGAATCGCCAACGTGTATGATAATGTAATTTTGTGAAACAAAACTTAAGAAAAGGACAGATATTTTCTTTTGAACGGCCTTTCAAGTAAAAGTAGTAGGCTTGTACTGATTGTCTCAATTGAGCAAAAGGACCGAAATGATTTCAATTGAGGCATGTACTTTCAAAACAGTTCCAGTTACAAAAATAGTATCTTGTATCACTAGGAAATAAAATACACACACTCGTTCCGTTTCGATACAAATCTACAAATCGAACACTTTGCATTAGTACAGAGAGCCTGCTTGCCCATGTCTCAATTGAAATCATTTCAGTTCTTTTGCTCAATAGAGACAATCAGTGCAAGCCTACTACTTTTACTTGGAAGTACTTTTTAAAGAAACTGTTAGATGGATATGGATTGAGTCTTGTACGGAGTACGGATGGAAAAAAACACTTTTGTATAATTGTATCTATTAAACATTGCATCGATTGAGTTGTTTTTCGATGTTGTATGGATTGAGGTCTGTTGTTCTCGTCGAATAAATACTTTGTATAAATTGAGACTTGTATGGATTAAGTATTTGTATGGATAGGGAAAACGACGAGGGAACCCTTTGCCTGAAGCGGAGACGCCGAAACTAACTACCCTAATTTTTTACTTTTAGTCGCATTCGTGTTAATAAATATTTACCTTATGCTTTATGATGTAAGGTTCATCTTCGTTCGTTTTCGCATTCACTTCCTTCGTAGTCTACTGCGATTGTTTATGCATTGTTATGCGGGTGAATCAGTTTGTATTCACTGTCCCATACAAAATCATTTGAAAGATACCCTATCACAATTGTATTAATCTTTTGAACAACCATATATAGCGCTGATTGCAATGCGCATTTTTCATTTCAAACATTTATCCATGCTCTCGTTTCTTTTCTTCCTCGTCACAACTCTACACGTCGTTAGTTGTGAGTTTTGATTTTCGATTTTGAGTTGGTTTTGTTTCATTTCGTTTCATTTAGATGAGATCACAGCAGTACCCGAGCCGATTCTAATCGACTACGGTACTATAATGAACATCAAAAACGCGGCAACTAGAGACGCTGCTCTATCTGCGCTCATCTCACAGCAACATCCGAGAGTACAAGTGAGTATCAATTCTTTCCTCTCATTTCCTCTCAAACCGCTACATTGCAGAACATGCTGCGAACAATGTACAACGACTGTGGGTTTTTCTCAGTGCATTGACTTCTTCTCGCACATGTTGAATGATTTCAGGAATGATTTCAGACCTTCAGCGAGTGCGCCTGGAAGCCCTAGGAGACCTTGCAGCGTCCCGTCAGAGACAAGCTGACCTCGATCGAATCACAATGGCTGGCACTATGCAAGACGTATTCGCTCGCCGCTATGCGACCAAAGTGATGCGCAAATAGCAATCCACGAACACTAGTATGCAAATGTTTGATTACTCTGTTGTTTAGTGAACAGTCTCTCGCTCAATCCTGTTTTTTTAACGGAAGGCGTATAAACAAGATTCAGTGTTTTCGTTTGTGCCCCGTCTTGTCTTGTTTTCTCTATTTTCACGCAAATAGGGGAGTATAATCTGGATGTTTCAGTCGAGGAAATCTTGATTTACCTGTCTTCCTAATCCCTGTTCCCTGTTACACACACAACATCTTCACCACGAAGTTCTCCCGTTCTACCATTTCAACAAGAAACTAATGTTATTCGAAGATTATTTATCTTTCTCAAAACGTAAACTATGTTTGTCAACAAAAAACGCTACCGGAACTGTTTCGTGGTTGATATAGTGGGCTCGCAAACAAGTTTCCCACGTTTCACAAGAGGCATTAGGTATTAGGGTGGTTAGAGAAAGATCAGGACCCTTACCCTTTTAAAGAGGTTTTCAAATTGACAAAACTTTGCATAACAAATAACATGCGGGATTTGAACCCGCGAACATATTATTACGAAGCGAGACCGTTACCACTACGTGATCGCAGCCTCGCGAAAAGGAACTGTGAACGTGAGATGATATTTTCACTATCCGACAGTGCAACAGATTAGGGTACTGTGAATCTATTGTCTATTGGACAACCTAATGTTATTGACGAGAAATATTGAGCTGACTGCAAACAGAATGCAGCAAGCATGTACTCTGCATCACATGTACTCTGTAAACAGATGAATCTTTTAATTTGTATGATTTCAATTGACAAATATGAGGCAGCCCCTGCATTGGACCTGAGACAAAGATCACCGCGAGGCATTCGAATGATACAATATTATGACACCTTCTATTCGGAAGTTACTTCCGCTAAGCCATGTCGCGTCGCCGTTCCCGCTCGGGCTCCGCCCCGCCCACCACCGATCCCATGTCGATGCTCAACTCGGAGAGCAGCGTCGACGAGGTCGTCGACGACATGAACCACCTCATCACCAACGCCGACGACGCCGTCTTCGACCGCATGGAGCTCGCCCTCGACCGCCTCGCTGTCCAGAAGTGTGTTTGTCTCGTCAGCTGGGAGTACTGTATCCTACCGTATCCCTTTCAGCCGCGGTCGCTCGTCGTCGCTGGCTGAGACCCAGCCCCTGTCTGCTCGCTCGCGCGCTCGCTCCAACTCTTCCGGCAACACGGTGCGAATTCAATCTGTTATCGATTGACTATTGATCGATCTGAGATTGCTCTGGCGCAGTATTCAAGTTCACTGCTCGCTAGGCATGACCTCGAGCCGCACCGTGCAGACTGCTGACGACGGAACGATCATGGTCACTCAGGTATGTACCACGGCTGCCTGAAATTTCTATTTTGCAGAACAACTCAGGGGCGGGGCGCTGCGTCACGCCTCTGTCGCGCGCGCTGCGGCCTGCAGGCGGATACACGTCAGCCTTATGGGCCGCCCATTGGTCGAATTGCCTGATTCACGTGGCTGCCGAGCAGAAGAGCATCGAGGTATGCTCCTCCATCCTCCACTCTACTATCCTTGCTGATTAAAGTAGAGCAGAAGGTGAACCTGCGCGGGTCGGAGCCGCGCCTGCGCTCCGAGGCCGGCCTGCGCTCGCAGCGTGTAGTCGTTCACGGGCTTACGAACAGTGTCGAGTCTCTGATTTGTTTCTGGCTTAATCCTTTATTACAAATTGTTTTATCCTTTTTTTACAGTTGGAACAGGACGACTACGGTTGTCAGTTGCATACCGTATCTACAAAGGGCGGAGCGAGTGGCGGAGGAACATTGATTCATGTCCGATTCGAAGTCAAGTCGTCACGAAACGTAAGCAACATCAGCGCTGTGCTATCGCTACATATGTTGTTTGAGAGTAGCATCTTCGGTGGGTTTGACGCCCCCGCGACCGCGAGCATCGAAGACGTTGCAGCTGCTGCGTTGTGGATGTGTGGCTATAGGTATGTATGTAAGGAGCATATATATTTTACAAACAGTAGATACAAACTCGACGTGTAGAATTTTTATCGTTATCAGTTCTTCCTTGCCGTGGAAATATAGTGTAGACAATCAATATGTAGACAATATGTAGACAATATGTAGACAATATGTAGACAATAATGACCTGTGAACTAATAGGGACGCGATGGGCGTGACTGTGGTTGGCGGGTCGAAGGCAACAGTGGTTGCAGAAGTCAAAAACATAGTACGTCTTTCTCGAATTAAAAAAATACCGTTTGAATTCCAACTCTAGAACAACCCTCTGTATCTTCACGAAATCAACGGATTTCTTCTATTAAGTGTGGATGTGAATGGCGAGGTATCGTATCATCTCTACTTTATAGTCTAAAACATTTTCAATCACAGAGCCCAGAGCGTTGATCGTATCTCTCCTCGGCAGCTGGTGATCGAGAAGGTACTGTTTGAAAAGATTCTAGTGGTAACTCCGTCGTACCGTAGTTGCATTAATATCGACAAAACCGCCATCGTGTGCAGTATAGTATAGTTAGTACAAGTATAGGGGTTCCATGACCCCTGTTCGCACCGCGATGAAGCCGTCGACTCCCTTGAACACTGCTATGGATAGAACTGGATTCCGCCCACTGCGTTGGCTCAGTCTTCGACGCCCCTTGAACACTGCGATGGATAGGGGTCCCAGGACACCGCCAATTGAGGAGACAACTGAACTCAAGGTGGCTTTCATTGTGTTTTTCCGTATTCACAACTACGTTCAGGTGCACTCAGACTTTGAGTACTTTGAGATAAACTGGCCGAAACCGGAAGAGCCTGCAAAAACAGCGAGTCCCGGTGTGTTCTCATACTTATATTCAACCATCCACACTCATTGTTCAGAGTGCCCATCTGATGTGATCGGCCCGACTGTGAAGACCGAGCCGGATCACAAGAAAAAACCTTCGTAGACGAAATCTTAAAGAAACAGTGGCGACTTAATTCTGCAAGAGAGAGAGGAGTAAGATAAGAGTGAGAAGAGATAAAGGAGCCATAGAGAGATAGCGGCGTTCAATAAACATTAACGCTTTCTCACAAGCAGAACTGTGCCTATGAATAGTGATCCGTGATCTACACATGTGTATTACCGGGAGCCCTCTACTGCTGCGAAAAAAATGGGCAATGACGGAAGAACAGAAAGAGAAACTAAAAAGAATGCAACGACGAATGGAAAGATCGATGATTAATGTCATCCTACGAGATCGAATGAGAAATGAATGAGTACAAGAGCTGACAGGACTACATACGTGATATTATGGATATTGCATGGCAAAGGAAAGCGAATTGGGCGAAGAAGGTAGAGACATTCAACAACCGATGGTCGAGACAAGTAACAGAATGGAGAGATTCTGGAAGTTTTCGATTTTGATATTGAATCTGGATGCTTCAGTCGAGGAAATCTTGATTTACCTGTCTTCCTGTTACAAAGACAATATCTTCATCTCAAAGTACCTCTGTGGGAGTACATCACGTGTAGGATTATTGGTGTTAAGCCACGCCCATGCTCTCTGATCGCATTTTAAAAGCCGGACACAGAGACTGGGAGTGGAGCCGACTGCTTGACATGATATCTCGCTAGCAGATAAACACGCGTTCATCAATCGTGTATTGGATTATTGGGGATGGCAAGTGCCGGGAAAAAAATGCCCCGGCGGCGGTACTCTCGTTCTTCTTTTTCACTTGTCATGACATTGAACTTGATCAAGCAGAAACTAATGTTACTTGAGCAATATTTATCTATCTCAAAACCTAGACTCTGTTCGTCAAAATAGCACGCTACCGGAAGAGAAAAAAACACGTAGAAAAATCAACAACGCCTAGTGCAAACGTAAATCGGAAACAATCACTACGCTAACAATAATGGGGATGAAGAGAGTGGGAGTGATTAGCCATTCCCTCGCCTACTTGCTCTTCCTTCCTCCTTCTTGGTGCGTGGTCGCTGCTCACCAGAGACCGCCGAGTTTCTTGCCGTTCACCTTCTTCAAAGCGCCCTGCAACCAATCGGTCCTCTCTCTCTCTCTCTCTCTCTCTCTCTCTCTCTCTCTCTCTCTCATACCTTGGGCAGCTTGTCAAAGATGAGGAAGCCGGCGTTCCTCTCAATCATCTCGCGAGGAACCAGGAAGGAAGAGATGTCCACAGAGTCCGGAATCACCTGGAACACATCTTGTGAGTGAGAGACAGAGAAGGACGAGATCGTACCTCGTTGGGCATGAGGTAGCACTCCATGTCGAACGTGCCGGGCGCCGTCTCTACGAGGATGGCCTTGAAGAAGTGCGTGGGCACAGCCACGTGCGACTTCCCGATCACCTACAACATACACATTACACCATGCAATCAAATACAAAACACATAAAACTTTCAAGCAACCTTTACACCATACACAAAAAAAAACATAAATAGGATCCCTCTTTCCATGTCACTATCACCATTCCCTCCCCCTCCCCGCTCACCTTGTACTTGACGTACAGATGTCCGTCGACGTCCTTCTTCGGCAGGTACAGCGGCCCCGTCAGTACGTACGTGTTGCACGCCTTCTTAGCCAGCTTCCTGCAAACAACACAACGTCTTCACTATTTCACGTTCTTCCCATCAAATCCAAACTCTCGCGAATTGCAACCACTATGCAAATAAAACTAAAAATACGTTTTACATGCATTATGTAACATAAATTGAGTCCATAACAACAATCTTCCTCGTGTCAATACTTAAAAAAAAACATTGGATAAGGACACCTTATACCGAATGCGAAACTATAAATCAATCAATATCATTTAACTGCCTACCTCACGTGCCTCTCCAGGTCGTTCCACTTGTCGCGGTTGAAGCCGCGGCCAACCTGAACAACATCATCTCTCTCCTCTCTCTCTCTCTCTCTCTCTCTCTCTCCCCTCCTCACCTGGGGACTCATGTTGGACAGGAAGAACGTCTCGTCCATGGCCTTCTGGCTCCTCCTGTGGTTTCCGGCCGCCGCCAGATGACCGCGGTCGTAGCCACTGCCCTGCAATCGCACCTTCAGCAACCACGTTTCTATATTGTGACAAATTGCAGGCAATACGCCACATGAAACACCGGAGCACCGGACAGAGTACATCAAGCCACTGTCTGTTCCGAGTCAACCCACGTTACATCAATACTACGTTACATGACAAAAAGTAATTCAATATTTTCACAAATACGACAATAGTTGCTCAACAATGTTCAACAAAACCATAATTGAAAACACTTCGTGAACATGTGCGTTTCACGGCGATGCAAAAGACGCAATACAATTATGCAATGCTAATCAGAATGGATTGTGATTCTCACAAACCAACATGTTCTCTTCCCCCTCCCCATACTTGCCGCTTACCTTGTTATGTCGTCGTTCTTGGCGCGGAAGTACTCGTGCACAGACTCGTCCGCCTGAAAGCACTTCCAATCAGTCAACCAGTCATATTCAATAAGACTTTGCGTTGCTATTGACATGGACAAACCAATCTCCCTCTCTCCGTCTCTCCCCACTCCGCTCTCACCTTGAACTCGCTCTTGCTCCTGTCGATCGACTCGTCGTATTTGAGGCACGCCGACGTCAGATGCTCCATCACCCCAGTGCGCAGTCCTGCAATCCATACAGTAATCTACAGGTAATCGTCGTACGGTATGAAGCAATGAACTGATATGAATATTTCTACCTCCTACCGTACCTCGTCTCCTATCGTACGACAAGCACAAAGTCCTCAAAGGTGCGGAGGTTGTCGAATCCCGGGTAGCCGTACTGCATGATCTGCGACGCGCGAGACAGACCGACCTGGAAGGATACGGTAATCGTACGGTAACCACAACATCCCACATCAGTCTCCCTCTCCTCCACTCGTCGCCGCTTCCAGTACTTGTAACCGGCGCTCAAACCGAGTAAAACGAATAGCGCTGTGACGCATGCCTACAGCAACGACCGGTCGAGTATCACGAGACAAGAAAAATGATCTCAACGCGGATATTGGCGGCTATTTCCATCAAAAGAATAGTTGTTTGCCACAGATCTGCCACAGAAGCTGCTCACCTTGTCGGAAGGAGTGATCGGCATCGGCATCGGCACATTCGGTCCCTGGAAACGGGAACATGTCAAGTCAAAACAAACATGGAATTTATCGCAATTCCTATGTGTCATCAGTTCATAAAGAATCCCCAAAAAGTGAACCCGACAATGCACCACAGCAGTTTTTTTTCCTTCAATAGACACCAGGAAATTCCCACACTCACATAGCAATACACATCTCATATATGTATTATCTCATAGCAAAACACTCACAGCGACCGCCAGTGGCGGCATCTAGTCTCCTGAACGGGCTCTCCTCCAGAGTCGCCCTTCCCAGAAGGAACGAACCCGCAGCCACACCAGCCACGCCCGCAGCCCGCACCGCCCACCGAACAGGCATACTGTACTGAGAGTACTGTAGCCGTAGCCGAGGGATACGGTAGAAAGACAAGGTAACAACGGGACAACATGGAACCCAATCATGGAATCACGCAAACACAAATCCATTTCATTCAAATCAATAATTTATCACTCACATCACAATCACAATCATCACTGGCACAACACAAACACAAATCACATTCGCATAATCTAACATCTCTAAGGCACAATTCACTGTAAGCTCTAAACTAAACGCATATGAACTAGAACATTCTAATCTAATCGTATAACAGATGTAAGTCAAACTATGTACAACACTCAACCCTTTCTGCTCCGTCTTCTCCTCTCACTGCTCCTCCTCCTCCTCCTCCACCGCCTCTTCCTCCTCCTTTTTCTCCTTTGCCACCGCATTCTCGGTCGCGTCGTCGCGTTGCTCGCGCACAAAACCAACAAACGCCTGAACAAACACTATTACAAAACTCAAAACTCAAAATAGTAGAGTTGACCTGGTCGAGTCCGTTCTGTGTGATGTTCCATCCGGCCACCTCGGGTCTGCCAGTGAGCAGCTCCCTCGCCGCAGAGAACAAGGCGGGCAGGGGATGCGCCAGAGACTCCAACTGCACCACCGACGAGTGAGTCTCCTGAAACGGGGCCGGTGAGAAACACGTTACGACAGTTCTTTGTTTAGAACATTGATATACGTGCCACAATTCTTCGTCAACATACTGATCAAAACCATACAGCTCCAATCACACAAATCTAGACAGTCGGATGGAACGCACCTTGACTGTGAGATCGGGCACCCTGCGCTGCAGCTCCTCCACGAGATGCGACCACACCGCCTCTGCTTCTCCGCCAACACTCGCTGTCACACTGCTCACGCTGTCGTTGCGACTGCGCAGCGACTGAAAACATCAAATACCCATGGAACTGGAGCAAATACGGAACACAAACACAAGAGCTCAAGAACTAATGCGGTCAATAATTCACATAGCAATCATGTACTCAATTTTTCCAACACAAACAGCACCCACCTCCCTCCTCCCCCTTCTCATCCTGCGCGCCCCTCCTCCTCCGGCGAGTCGCAGCCGCAGCACGTAGCCGGCGCCGTACGTGGCCTTGATGTACTGCGGCGAGCCTGCCAGCAAGGAAGTGGTACACAAAGCACGCATACAACTAACCGATACACTCGAATCGTCCGTTAACCATGATGGCTAAGCGACCGCACAGAGCCTCCACCTGGAAGGGAATGATTAGCTTGTAGCTAGACGACTTGATTGTGGATGTGGTGTAGACAGACGAGATGAGGGAAATGAAAGGACATGCTATTGACCTCTTCCATGCTGTGTGTGGTGAGGAGGGCGGAGCGACCGGCCTGCACCTCGCAGCCCAAGGGCCTGCAAAAGTTGCATTTCAACTTTCCACCCAAACTATAAAGATAAAGGTAAAAGTAGACTTCAAGAGACTTATGTTTATGAGTATTCTGTGGGGGGACACCCCAAACTATGCAACGCAACACGCATATCAGACCACTTTCAAAATGAGGCAACGGCGATACCCACCTTGAGTATCCTCCACCGGCTGCGCGGGGTCCATGCCGGTGGTGGGCTCGTCGAGCAGCACGCACGCCGGCGCACCGCACAACGCCATCGCCAACGAGAGCTTGCGCTGCAACACCACCTCATGAACAAAACATCTGACAAGGTGAAAGCGTACCTTGGTTCCTCCGGAGAGGTTTCCGGCGCGCACGCGAGCGTAGCGCGACAGATCGAAGCGCGCCATCAACTCGTGCGCCAACTGAAAATACACAAATTATAGTTTCTTAACTATGTCAACCACAATTCTAAGAGCTCTTCGAAATGCTCGCATCGCTCACCGGCGTGATGGAGCAGCAGGCGTATCCGTGCATGAGGGCGTAGATGCGCAGGTGCTCGAGCACGGTGAGGTCGTCGTAGAGCGCGTCGAACTGCGGACAGAAGCCCAGCCGCAACAAAGCATCCCACTGAAAGAATACGTGAATGATAATGCAAATGACAACAATCAAAAACAGCGAAATCACAAAAAAATATCAAAAAAATGAGGTCGGAACTTTGTAGTGAGAAATAGCGCTCTTGTCTGGTTTTTACGAGTGTACTACGCGACACTACGGAGTCAGCGGGCAGAATTTAGCTGTTTCAAAATCGATTTATCAGGCTAAATAGAGTTTAAACTATGTGAAACGTACCCCAAGACAATTTGCTGTCCTCCCATGGTGACAGATCCACTATTCTGGCGACACTGACCGGACAAGACAGAGAAAGTGGTCGTCTTACCCGCGCCGTTCACTCCCAGAAGGCCTGAACAGAAACGCGTCATGAACCAAGCGATAGGATCATACCAAGCAGGATCCAGGTTCGACGGCGACCGAGATGCCCTTGACGGCGTGGTACGCTGCGTCCGATGCGCCACGAACGGTGGGTCTGGAGGAGACATTGATGAGTGAAATGAGGAGATAGACTCACCACAACCAGATCATCTATCAGGAGCATGTCCTCCTTCTCCACCTCCTTCTTCTTGTCCATTCCCAGTTCCACACCGCTTATCGAGACGTCCGCGAGTGACACGCTCACGTTCACTCCGCCCCTCTCAGCTATCCTCTTCACTCGCTCTCGCTCTTCTGTCACCTCCAGTCGCTCATTTTCCCTTTCGGTCAATGGCTCAACTTTGCGTTCACAGATCCTAGAATATCACTGTAGTGAGAAGTATCTACTGTGTCACCCACTGTATCCTGGGAATGTATGAGAAGACGATGGTGACGAGATAGCAGACAACTGCACGAGCCACATGGCCCAGAAGTAAGGAGTGAGGTCGCCAGATTGGAAGATGGTCCTGCAAGACCATCAAGAATCAGATTTTATGTCCCGCTCTTTCGAGGGGATTCCAAAAAAATGAGAAATACTCATAATTGCTCCTCTACACGGAATTCTTTAGTAAAAGGCGAAAGAATTTCACGTCAAATGTAGGGGAACCAGAGATACTGAAAACGGCGCAGGCTGGGCTCTAATGGGGTGGCCTCGCGCAAATCGCGCCGGGTTAGTGCCACCCTCTGGGGCGGGGCCAGACCGCGGCAGTAGCGGTCAGACTGGCGCGATAAGGCAGCCCGAGGGACGCGGTTTTGCTCACATATTCTTCACCCATAGATGGGACTATAGAATAACCCACTTGATGTCGCTTTCGTCGTTGGTGTTCGCAACTGCTCGATCT
>CAWZYM010000133.1:0-46776 GCA_963966185.1 Rhabditoides inermis
CACTCAACAACACTCTCGCATCGAAGCTCGACGTCGCGGAAAGGAAGTTCTTCCGCCGAATGCTTGGATTCTTCTACCCGGACCCGCGCCGCGCCACCAGCACTCTCTACAAGACGGTCGACGAGATATACTCGCGTCTACAACGTCACCCCTGTAAGCTGCCAAGACCTTCGCGTCAGGTGGCGACCGAGCGTGCTCGTCTGCTGGGACATGTGCTGCGGAGAGGAGACGACCGCATTGTGAAGCAGGTCGCAAAAGCAACCCCGCAGCCTCACTGGAAGAAGAAGAGCGGCCGCGTGACGTGGACGAAGATGGTGCACGCCGACATCGAGAAGGTCATCAAAGTCCAACTGCACATCAGCGCGAGAGACGAGGAGTTCCGAGCCGCGTGGCAGCATAGCCGTGCGGGCTACCTGGAGGGCATCGCGCACGACCGCAGCAAGTGGTCGTCACTGGTTTCAGCGATTTAGCCGGCTAAGGACGTCAGCGTCCAGACAACGTCAAGCCGAGGAGTGAGTGAGTGAGTGAGTTTTTCCCCTGCTACCAATTGTGTGGCAGATTAACTATTAAGTTTACTCACTATTGAAAAGTTTTGTTTTGTTCTAGCTGAAAAAAGAGTCACTGTACTTTTAATCCAGACTTTTCTCTTTCGTCAAGAAAGCCGAGGATTTGCGCATTCCTAATGGTTTTCGAGTAGTGAGTGGTGGTCTACGATTTCAAACTGGCATTCTACGTTCCCCCGCAAATGTACAGAGTCCCACTCTTTCTTCTTTGTGAGTGCATTTTGTGGAATATATGAGCGGATCCGCTGACTGAATGGATTGCGTAGGAATGACATTACTCATGTAAGTACTTATTAACTTATGTCTATTCTGTTTTATGACGTTTATTCTGCGCAGCTGCTACGTAAGCACTTGAATATTCAATTTACTTAATACATGAGAGTATTAGGGGAATGTTGCGAGAGTGCGTGCCCCAAAAAGTGTAGCAGTGCGATATTCATGCCCGCGCTGCTAACCAAACCATACCCCTCTTTTGTTTGCATAGTCTTCAGGTTTCAATGCCTAAAGATTGCATTTTTTGCGCGCTCCCGTCACTGCTCTTTCGGTTCTTTTTTTGTTCGTAGAGTGATCAGCAACACGCTTCCACTTGACGCTCGCGCGTCTTGAACATATGAGGTTGAACATTTGCCAGAGGCAATAATTGTACGCAAAAGTGCTTTTTTGCCTATTGTTATGTAGCGTATTGCAGAGCGATTCAAATTTGCTGAATAGTGTTCGCCTATATACGTGGACCTATCTGTTTCCCTCTCACTCAATCCCGTTCGCTTTTCTCTTCCGTTTTACTGTTTGTGTTTACGCTGCAGAAAGCAGTTGCCGACGGAAAGAAGGAAAGGAAGGAAGTCGGCGGGAAATTTGTTTTACATGATTTTGCTGTCGTGAGAGGTTTCTGTGTTTCCCTGCAAAATGCAAATTAGCACAAATGTCATACTTTTTTGAACCACGGTGTGAGAAAGCGGTTTTACTGCCGCAGACTTATCGAAAACCACAGTTTCACGTTTAGAAAATCTTAGAAAATATTTTCCTTTCTACTTTTGTCAAGAGTGCGTGCCTAAGATTATTTTCACAATGGTATGGTTGCATTTCGAAAATTACATCAACAATGTGTGAGGCAAGGTGGAGATGTTTTGAGTAAATGAGCAATATTGCACATACCGTATCCGCCCATTCTGCGCTCGAGTGAAGTTTAGAGCAAAAAATCGGTTTTACTCGCGCGCAAGCTTCCAAATTTACTCCTTTTCCGGGGGAACGTGAATTTTGGTCCCGTCTCATCATCGGTTGCAGCCAACTTATAAGATTTTCCATTCCACTACTTTCAAGCAATATGCAACAAGTTGATGTTCATGAGAGATGCACAGAGAGTGGTAAATCTAAACACTCGCTCTCTTCCTGTCAACACACCTTTCGTCTCGACCACGCGTGTTTCGTAAATCAGATTCTGCCTATCTCTCTCTCGCCTATCTCTCTCTCTCTCTCTCTCTCTCGCAAGGTTTCAGAGAGTTTACTCGTGTTGTGCATCCGCATAAGTGTTAAATAAGACTCCCTCGATGCTCCTTTTCCGTTTCTCACTTCTCCCCCTCTTTTTCACTCTCACGTCAGTCTCACTTCTCCCACTCGCTTGTCATTATTCTGTTAGCAGGCATTGGCAAGGGTTTAGTGTGGTTGAAGCAGTTGGCCTTATAAAAATATGATTGTCTGTTCCTAAACGGTTAATTTCGCATGCGTATCTCTTTTAGTTTGTATAATCTGGTAATCTACTTAACTTTCTCATTCAATTTGCTCTCACAAATAAGTTTTGTGTGCTTTGTATTGGTAAACTAGAGTATCTAGTATCTAGATTCCGAGTCACGTTATAGGGGCGTTGTGTGAACAGCTAAACGTAAATGTAGTGTGTAAGTGTTGCTGACTCATCCACTCATCTCCCCTCTCTCCATTCGGTTTTCCTTTCGGCGTTTCGAGGGCGCGTAGTGAAGGACAATGGCTGGTTGGATGAATCTGGCATGTCCTGAATTCACGTCCCCGTTGGAAAGTCTCCATTGGCAGCCGCCTCCGCCTCCGCTTCCCTCGCACTCCCCCCCCCCCCCCCTCCTCTCATCCGCAATTCTCTTGTACGCGCGTTGTGTTATAGTCACTTCCGCTGTGTCCTTTTCTATCCGTCTTTCTAACCCCCTCCACGATAATTCATTAGATTTGGACTGGGTGGTTTTACATGTCCGTTTTGTGTCTCGCATCTCTACAGAGACTATGTGACGTTGGCCCCTCATTATTCAATAATATTGAATGTGGCAGATAGAAGGGTGAGAAGGATTGGACTGCGGGGAGTTGAGTCTTGTTCTTTTGGACTATTTCTTGCTCCTATTTCATATGTTCACTTGAGTGTTGTTGAAAGTGAGTGTCAAAGACGCTGCGGTAGGTCGCAATGGCACGACATGATCTCGACTTTATTGCCTACCTCCATGCGCCTCACTGCTTCACACTCCAACTATTTGTGAAGTGACAGTGGTGTGTTATTCACTCCTCTTCTGTCTCATGAATTACCATTTCACGTGTGTCTCGTAACTTTTCAAACAGGAAAAGTGTTAATAGACACCTCCTGTCCTTTGGGGGAAATAGTAGTGGATAGTGTGTGATGAGTTCATGTCCGAGGGTTAGCATTACTACGGTAGTCGCGGGATTACATGTGCACTTTGGCCAGCGTTGTGTGCACATATAATATATCAAGTGAACCTATAACGGTAATGGATTTGAGCGGATCGCACTAGTGTGTAAGTCGCCTATCATGTTATAAAGCCGATTTTTGATGTTCAGTAATTTGACGTGTTATTATTGTTTGTAGGCATAATGTAATGGGGATAGCATCCGAGAGCGGATATATTCTATTTTAAGTACTGTATATGTATTCAAGCAGTCACGTTTTGCTGTCGTGTTTGTCATCATCTTGTAGTGCACGCGTTCTTCCCAAGATGGCCGTTGTTCCCCTTTTTGCCCATTTACATATTTGATAGAGTGAAGGACAGAAACGGGTTCGCTTTTATAATGTCCTTTGATACTGTAGGTGGTTAGGGTTCATTGCCGCTTTATTAAACATGGCAGACCACTTTTGACGACGTCTAAACTACATTTATTTCGTATCTTTGTGTTTTGTTTCGAACGTAGTTCTAGGATCTTAATGTCTTTTTTTTAAGTTTTACTAAAATGGTCGTGAAAGTATGAGCGGTAAAGTAATGAGCAGTTCTCTGCGCTGCACTTTTTTCATGTTTTTGCTTATTGCAGGTTAGCTCGACATAAAGGCATCAGTTGTTTGCTGAGTGATTTATGCAGATGATTTGGTATTGTGGTTCGTGGGTATATTACGAGGAAAAAGAAATAGGAAAGTGGTATATATATATGGGAAATGAGAGTATAGATGGGATGGGAGGCTAATGGGAGAAGGAGCAGGAGGAGTGAGATGGGAGAAGGAGAAGGAGCAGAGGTCTGTGATTCGTCTGCGGGAACTGAATGCCAGCCGTTCAGTGCCAGAGTAGTGTACAAAAAATTAATAGAATGTTCGGAGCGGCTACGAGCCTATAGAAGGGAAACGTCTTTTAGGGAGATGAAGAGGGAAGGGAGAGAGAGAGACAGAGGGAGGGAGAGAGAGAGAGATAGCGGATGGGTGGTCTAACCCGTACGGCAGTTGAGGCCATCGGATCCTTTATCCACATCCATGTGCCAGATATTTCCTTTTTTGGGGCCGCGCATCCTTTTCAACTTTTTTTTGTGTGTGCGAGATGTCAATGGAAAAGCTTTTTTTCTGATTTTGAATTTAGTGGGATATGTGAGGGAACCATTTGGCAAGAATTTGAATTTCAGACTTCAGACTAAGCTGTCGGTAACGAATTAACCACTATATTTACACGTTTATTTGTTGCAAATTGTGAGAAATGATTTATCTAGGTTGTCTGGTAGCTAAAATAGGAGAGTGATGAGTAGAAAGGTATAAAAGGAGAATAGTGGTCAGCGATTTGAACAAGTGCAGTGTTTTTTGCAGATTAGTGTGGGTGTGGGTTCACATATTATGTTGGTTGTGTAGAGTAGTGAGAATGTGTGGTGGGGTGTGCAACATTTGACAAGATGTTTCATCTTCCTGTTCCATTCATTTCAATGAATAGCAAGGATAATAATTAGTGTTGTTTGGAAGACGGCGCTTTTCAAAATGATTGTACACACACCAATAACAATAGATGAACCGTTCACTTTATTTGTTTTGAAAATCTATTTTATTACTGTTTCCTTATTCTTAGCGTGATAGCGTGGTCACTCTTACTATTCTTCATTTTGACAGGTTCACTGATAGTCGAGAGTTTAATGTGAACTTGTTTTCGACACTCGCAAATTTGTATATTGTTGCTGGGCTGTTATATTTTGAATTTGATGGCACGCGTGTTTTGGTGCACGAGTGAACACGTGTTTTGCACATTTTTGGAAGCAGGTTATCAGGGTTTATGAGAGTGAGCGTGATGGACTTTGTCACTCGCTACTCGTGCAGACCGTGCTATTTTGACTCGACTCCCGCTCGCAAATCTCCAGTTCTCACTGCAACTCACTGATCACAGTGAATGTAAGTCTGCAGGTGTACCGACGTATAGTCATATTATGCGTGTATTTTGGTGATTCAAAATTTTATCAGGTTAGATTTGAACATTGCACATTGCACAACTGTCTATATATCTATTACTGTATGTCACCCTCAGAGAACCACCCAAAAAAATGCAGAGCAACGATTTAACCATGTTGTTTAGGAGAAAGTGTGGAGTTGATAGTTGTGATAATGGTTCGGCTCGCGTTGAGAAGGTGTGTTGTTTTTGTGGTGATGTGATAGAGTCGGCGCATTTTCACATTGTCAAAGTGTCAATCAGCCAGAATCAGTCGGGCATCACCTCATCTTTCTCTCTTTATTCCTCTTCCTCTTTCATTTCCCGAATAGTGGAAACACTGAGTGTTTTGGTGTAGTGAGTGTGTGAGAGAGGGGGGGGGGGGTGGAATGAGGGGAAGAAGCGTGTCTCTGACACATACTTCTTGGTGAGGTAGTGTGTAGTTGGACTAGATTTGTGTGATTCGTTTACTCTCTGTGGCTCCGGAAATTGTCCCATGTTTCTTCTTTCCTTATCTAGAATTCTACGTGAATGATGTGATGTTATTTCCAGTCACAAGCGCGTCTTCCTATCCTGAAATTTATTGTTTACAAGTTTACGCGAAGCTGAATCACGGCTGTGCGTCATCTATCAACGAATCAAAGTTCGCCTGACTCTCATCTTCTTAGCGCATGAATCGCGTGTCGTACTTTTGCTATTGACGGATTTTCGATTGTACTAGGTAATGGGAGCATACATTATTGTAGTTATAGCGTGATCGTTTTCTCGTTTACTTTACCTTTTCACTAGTTTCGTAGTGGGTGTGTTTTGTGTAGTTGGCACGCGCTCATGCCATTCTCTCTCTCTCTCTCTCTCTCTCTCTCTCTCTCTCTCTCTCTTTTCCTCCCTCCCTCTCTCACGTGGGCGGACCGCGATCGTGCGACTGTGCGACGCATTCTTTGAACCACGTCCACTCAAACTGCGCGTTGCGAGAAACTGGCACTGTTTCTTCCCACCTTCTACCCTGTGTTTGTGAGTATGTGTTCCCTCTGTTTTCTCATCGCGAGCTTGCCTGCAACATTTCGGCACGATAAGCACAGCCAATTCTGTTAATTTCGCCTCGCCTCGAGATTGAATCCATGAAAGGATAATGTAGGTTTTCTCATATTGTAGAACAGTAGGCACATCTCTACTAATCACTGTCAAGATCAGAAGTTCCGGAGTATAAACCTGGTGAATTGAAATTTCGAAAGGATTTTGCAATTCGAACGAGGTCGCTTTGGCTTGGGAGGAGTCTGTGGATGAATGGCCGAATTGTCTTCGAGTCACCGGTTCGCGGAAACTAATGTAATAAGATGTCTAGGGCAGACTGATTGTGGCTATCTGGAGAGGATGCGCTTCTCGTCCTTCTTTTCTTCTCTCTGTCTCTCTCTCTCCTCTCTCTTGCTCTCTCTTTCTCTCTCTCTCTCTCTCTCTCTCTCTCTCTCTCTCTCTCTCTCTTCTCTCTCTCTCTCTCTTCACTGCTTGCGGTGAACGCGGCTAATGACCATGTTAACACGTGCTAGTTGTATTCTCACTTACTCTCTGTTTTCTTCTCCTCTTTCTTCAGGCGAGCGGCGGCAGCAATTTGTTCAAAACTCGCAGAGAGCTTTCATTAGCTCTCGAGGTATCATATGTTGTGAGCTGTGAGCGTCTGCGGTTTGTCACCAAGTATACCTTGTTCTTTGTTTCATATAGGATCTATGAAAGTATGAGTTGTTTGAAGGGAGTGTTCCCTGTGATCAGGGTGTGAAAATATGTCATAAATAGAGTACTTTCTAATAGGAAAGTCATGCTGAAGTCGCTTCAAAGTTTGTGTAATTTTCGCTCGAATAACCTCTTTCAAGAGAAAAGTGTTCAGAAATGTGCAATAACGTGCACGGTCGATGATGGTTTCTCCAACTTCCCGCCATTACCGGCATATGCTCCAATTGACAAAAGTGCATCATTTTTGATAAATTTTCAGATTCCGGTGCTAACTCAATTTCGAAAATCAGAGGGTACACTCCTTTTAAGTGCATGTTGTCTGTTCGGCCTGACCCTCTATTAGATTCCAATATTGAATTGACGCGCGCACATTATTAAAATTCTGTTAAAAAATAGCGGAACTCGAGACCTAAAATAACCTGTTGCGATGTATGTCTTCAGCAAGCCTAGTACCTAGTAGCATATAATATACTGTCCGCAATGTTTTATACGGTAGTATTTATAAGAAAGGGCGAGGAATCGTTTCTTTGAAATAGTACATGTCATGAAAAATGGGCGAATCTTCGCCCTCCTTGTGATTTGTGGTCTATCATTCTCCCAATTTAGTTGTCGTTCTCTTTGTCTGCTGGCGCCGCCGATTTCTGGTCGTCTGTAAAAGTCGGTCAGCATTCAAGTATGGGCCACACTACACTACGCAACGCGTTTCGTAGGACGCAGTATTATTATGAGTTATGATGGTGTCCGAAAATGGCAAGAGCTTACCGCGTCAATGATTGGGTATCTTGACAATCTCGGAAATGTCTCTTCTTTTATTTCCTCACTCTTCGTCACTCGAAATCAGTGAGAGATGGATATAGATGATGATTCACACAATGAACCACTACATTCAGTTTAGCGCGTCGATGATCCAATTGATTGTCTATAATCGCTTCTTGATAGAGTGTTTATAGTTTATATAGTTGAGCGCATCCCACTCTTACTCGTTTGTCGCGCAGCGTATATGCGTATACCTCATATCCCCGTAATATTATGATTTGGGGAAATCGTCGCCCCTCTTTTTCTTCGTATTTGCTTGTACTTTTCTCAACCAATTTCGTATCAGCAACACTGACTACACGGTGCGCGTTATTGGCAGCTTATGGGCAGGTTAATACTAAGCTCCGCCCCCTTTCTGTGCGCAAAGAGCCCTGTGCCTCTTACGGGCAGGTTGTGGGCAGCTCAACTAACATGCCCATAACGTGCCAATAACTCGCACCCGTCTCTCTCGCGTGCCGTAAACCCGGTGTGAGTTGCGCGCATGTGCGGGATATAGGCGCGGCGTGTGCAGCTTTGGACAAGTTCGAAAACAAGTAAAGCTGGATGTGCTGGGTGTCCAAGACATGTATGCCAACTGCAAATGGGTTGCAGCAATGTACTTTTCGAGGTACAAACAAATATGTGTTTACTTTTCATCGATCTTTTTCAAAAACTGTTATTATTATTATTATTATTATTATTATTATTATTATTATTATTATTATTATTATTATTATTATTATTATTATTATTATTATTATTATTAGGATGGAACAAATATTCAACTAAACACAAAATGCATGGTGCGCGTTATGGGCAGGTCCCGGGCAGGTTGTGGGCACCTTATGGGCAGGGATGCCCACAACATGTCCATAACGCGCACCGTGTACTCATTGAACCGTCTATTTGTTGCACTAGGGTGCGAGCCTTTGCGGCGGTCGCCTACAATCCGATTTTCGAGTTTCGTAGTCTCTCACTTTCTCCCTCTTTCCTTTTCCCTCCTTGTGGGATTGGAAGTAATCATATGAGCATGTATACGTATACCTTCGCTGATGAATCCGACAAATATTTCCTCGTTCTCTCTCGATTACATATACTCATATATTTGCGGGTTCACGCATATATGTGGTATGACTAGTTGTAATATAGTGTTGTTTAGTTAGCGATAAGTTGCCAACAATGCATCAATGCGCTGGCTTCCGGTTGATTAGTTGAAGGAGATTAGTTAGACAGAAGTATTCTTCTTCTTCTTCTTCTTCTTCTTCTTTTACCCGCGGCGTGCGGTCGGGTCCTCATTTTGCCCCACCACCGCCGAATGTTCGGTCATCGACAAGAATCCTTCCCGAGTAACCAGTGAGGCGGCGGGAAGTACCCTCATGTGAAAGCAGCTATTTCGCGAGGAGATACCAATTGGCATGGAAGCAAAGGAAACCCGGAGCTCACTCGTCAATAATGGTACTCTAATGGTCCAGGAATGATTATCGATCAAGTATCGTCTTCTCACCACTAACCTCGTCAGCCTACCTGTCTTTCCCCGACGTTAGCCTCTGTATCTAGCATCTTAGGCACTACTGTATGCTTCATATCATTATGATTGTGTTGTCATATTCAGATATAACGATTCCGGATAAACGATTGATTGATTGATTAGGTAGATGACGCAAGGAAAGGCACAAGAGCGACACGAGTGGTTCTTCTTCGTATTCAAATGAAAGAAGTTGGCAGACTCGACAGATTATGTATACTTTTATCTGCGTTTCACTCAAACTTCCCCCTGTCCTCTTCTATCCAAGGACCCATGCGAATCGCGATCCGTTGTTCCTTCTCTGCGAATGTGTACTGGCACTCAGTGTAGCAGAATGGAATCGGCAGGGATTGGAGGACATAGTATAATGTGATTCAGAGTACTTTCAGCCCTATACTTTACTCTGAAACTCTAGTCTTATTCTCCGAACTGAGTGTGTACGCACCCGCATTTTCTTTCGATGAGCTACCGTATTCTCTTACTCAGTCCTGCGTCCCCCGCGAGTCTGCCTTTGTGTAATTAGAGTGCAAAAAATATGTGGTATTTGTGTTGCAGAGTTTTTTTTTCTTTTTACGAATACCATCACTGTGTTTTGTTGTAAAAGTAGTATCTGCGAATTGTTGTTAGACCGTCCTGACATTGGATGAAGTGCGATATTCGCTTTCGAGTTCTATTTGTAGAGTCAAAATAGAGCTTTTTCTTCTTTTCTCTCCATGTAAGTGTAATAGGTCTGATTTGACAGAGTGCATTCAATGAGTGGCTTTTTGCGCACAGTGTACTGTACTCTCTTAAAAAATACTTTGATCTCCACACGCACTCTTTCATGCTTTTCTTCTAAGAGACTAAAAGCTGTTTCGGGAGTTCATTCATAATCGCTCTAATTAGAGGGTGCGTGCCTTATTAGCTGCGTGCACTGTGTAGGGGGTTGGAATATCACTGGACTCGCTTCGTTTCCAGTCAGACCAGAAGGCCTCGTCCCGTATGTCGTGCACTCTATTTTAGCACGCCCCGACAGTTGTATTCATTTCCTTCTGATGTCCCAACCTTACGTATTCACACATCGATTCACACTTTTTGAATGCTGTTCTTATTATATGTCTGTGATTTTGGTGTCATTGCACTTTAATATCAGCCTGAATCGGTTAGCAATTGTAGCCGTCTACATAAGCTACCGTATTTGATATGGAAGTGAGTGAGGGGTGCGGTGGGTAATTTTGACTAGCGAGTGACTACTTGATGACGTACTAGGTTGTCGCACAAAGTTCGCTCGCTATCTTTCACACTGCAGAAGGTCTGACGGGCATTTAAATGAATGTCTTTTGGGAGTACTTACTACGGTATTTGTGGATATGTGGCATTTTGAAAGAGAGAATATATGTTGGGGATTGCTGAGTGCACTTTAATTCCGCTTCATATATCATCTTGCCTTATATAAACCTACGTGTTCGACACAATTTCGCAGTTTTACGTTTAATAATTGTTTTAGTAAACTTTTTTCCGATTGCAGGAAGCTCGGCTACGAACTGGACGGTCCGTACATGAGCAAGAGCCTTCTCGACGACTGTGACTGCGACTGCTGATTCTCCCTGCTCGACTCCGCCCCTGTTGCCCCGCCCCTCTCCTCTCTGTCGTCTGTGTGCCTACCCCGTAATGAATTCCACCCCTGTTGTCTCGTCGGGGGTTCCGCCTCCGTGCTTCACTTGCCAGCCTGCGATGGTCGCCTGTCTGTTCGCCCTCCTATTCGCCCTCATCATCATACTCGGCGTCCTCGGAAACGCATTCGTCGTGTCAGTGGTGGGTCGATCGACTACAAAATGTTTGCGATCTTTTTTTCAAAAATGACGAAACTTTTTTTTTCAAAAATGACGAAAAATACCGACGATTCCACATGATCGCCTCACCATGCACGACTTCGACCATTCGAACAAAAAAGTCCGGAGAGAATCGGCAAAATGAATTGCGTCGACAGGGTGCGAACCTACGACCTGCCACTTTACAGACCGCTCTATCAACTAGGCCACCGCCGATGTTTCACAGCTCGCGCGAACAGAGTGACATGCCACAAAAGCAATCCACACTTTTTCGGCTCCAAAATTTGAAACGTAAATATCTCGAAACGTATGGCCGGTCATGTGGATTTGGAAACGGTTTTTGACTAGTGACCTCATAGGGTATCTCTGATATCAGTTTGGTCATCATCGGATTCTGTGACCTAAACGACACTCCATGTAAGCCAAAAGATAGGGCGCTGGGCGCCCTCTTTAATATTACGACTGTGAGAACTTTGTTTACACTCTTGTTCAGATTCTGTCTGACCGGAAGCTGCGCTCGTCGTCGGTGAATCTGTTTCTGTTGAATCTGGCGGTGGCTGACCTGGGAAACCTCGTGTTCTGCTCCCCAGACGCCTTCCAAGTGCTGTACGACAAGGGGTGGATCCTGCCCGGGGTGAGTACATAGCCACTTCTCTCTCTCTCTCTCTCTCTCTCTCGCTCTCTCTCTCTCTCTCAACTTCCTTTTTCAGGTACTCTGTCCCCTGCTCCGTTTTCTACAGGAGTATTTTCTGTATGCGTCAGTCCTTCTGCAGGTACTGTCGTTTCTATCCTCTTCGTGGGTGGTCCTTTCTGGGTGGTCATTGTCTTCGTATCCTATCCCGCCCTATAGTCTCGACCCCATTGTTAGTTGTTGTATAGTTGTTGTGATTGTGGTTTTTGCTGTTTCGTTTTGTGGTTGCGGTTTGCTCTTTTGTTACTTTTATTTTGATGATAAAGGTGATATTAGAATAGTCTCGTGTTGTGGCTTGTGGTTGTGTGATTATAATGATTAGGAAGATTGTGAGTTACGTGAAGAGTACTTTGATGATGTCCTGTTAATGATTAGTTTTATGTAATGTAAGCATATTCTCAGCCAATAGATGCATTTCAATATTGCGTCCGTTTCAGATGTCGATTGGAATCGAGCGTTTCATGGCGATTTGCTCTCCTTTAAGCATGCAGCGATTCACAATGCGAACCACTATATACATTCTGGTAAGTCCGTGAGCAGCACGAACAATCATTTCGAAAATAACATTCGTAATCTTTCTCGTACGCATGTGGTTACTGTAGTTTTGTACTCTCTCTCTCCCTCCCTCTCTCCCTCCCCCCCCCCTCTCTCTTCCTCGTTCGCACGTGAGCGCCACTCATTCGTATTGAATTCACAATTACAGTAAACAGTGCGTAAAGAAAGTGCGTCGTGTGTACTTATGGCATAACGTACATTTATATTGTACATGTCAAACAGAGTCACATAGCCATTACTTGGGACTTGGGACGAGTCATTGTATGAAATTTGCAAATAATGTGTGGATGTAACTGGCTTTTGCGAGTCAGAGTGAGTAACACCAAATGATGCATTCGCTATAAACGACTTGTCTACGCGTGTGATTGGCCAAAACCACCTGCGTGTTTGCAGGTGTCAGCTTGGCTGATTGCCGGCATTTTCGCCACCCCCTATATGATGTACCAGGGAATCATATTCCACCGCTTCAACTTCTGCTTCTGGAAAAACATCACTGCACGAACGAGGTGAGAGAGGGAGAGCGAGAGAGCGAGAGATCAGCTGATATTCAAATTGCAGGAGTCTGTTCAAGTATGCCGAGTTCACAGTGCTCTACGCGATCCCTCTCATTCTGCTGACTGGTGAGTTTGCGATTAATTCGCGCCCCGTTGATGGCAACATTGCAAATTGCTGGCAATTTGCAGTTCTGTACACTGTGATGGGTCGGGTGCTGTGGGGAAAGGAAGGGGGGAACAACAACATCGCCAACGAGGCCCAGCAAGAGGCGATACTTAGATTGAGGAGGTGACAAGCTCTCTTTCTCTCCCTCTATATCTCTCTCTCTCCCTCTATTTCTCTCTCTCACCTCTCCCTCTCGCAGATCGGTGGTGAAGATGTTGATCATCTCTATGCTGCTCTACTTCATCTGTTACTCACCCATACAAGTCATCTTCATAATGGAGACCTTCTTCCACCACCACATCTATCTGCCCCCATGGATACGACTCATGCTCAACGCTCTCTCCGTGTCCAGGTGAGCAGAGAGGGAGAGGGGGGGGAGGGGGAGGGGAGAGAAAGAGGGGGAGAGGGGGAGGGAGAGAGGGGAGGGAGAAGGAGAGGGAGAAGAAGAAAGAGAGAGGACTCACCTTGTGGTTGCAGCTCGTCGGCCAACCCGATCGTGTACATCGTGTGCTGTCGCCACTTCCGCACCCGCTTCTCCTCGATGCTCGGTCTGATCGGCCGCGCGTGTCGGCCTGCCTATGATGTGGTCGACGGCGAGAAGGTGAGACAACACGTCACACTTCCCTCCTCGCAGAATAAGAATCAGAATCAGAATAGTTATCTCGAATCAAGTAGCACCTTATAAGGAATGTACGCTCTGGTTTTCGAAGTTGAATTAGCACCGGAATGTGAAAATATATCAAAAATTATTCACTTTTATCAATTGGACCATATGCCGGAAATGGCGGGAAGTTGGAGAAACCATCATCGACCGTGCACGTTATTGCACATTTCTGCACACTTTTCTCTTGAAAGAGGGTATTCGAGCGAAAATTACACAAACTTCAAGGCGGCTATAACATAACTTTTCTATGAGAAAGTACACCATTTATGACATATTTTGAAATCCTGATGCTAACTCAACTTCGAAAATTAGAGGGTAATCAGAGGGCCCTTTAAGCACATACAAATATATACAATGATTCAAAACACAGTAATGCAAGTCCTGATGATGCGCCTTTCTCTCTTTCCCCACACCCCTCGTGCCACCACTCATCCTTCGTAGTCGTTTCAGTCGGTCGCCTCCACTATCCGCAGTATCACCCGCTCTCCATACGTCTCGTTCCGCAAGAGCTGCCGCAGAGAGCTGCCGCCGCAGCAGCACTCCGTCACCCTGCTGTAGACGAGTTGCGCTGTCTTGCGTTGCGTTGCGTCACGTACTTGCAATACGCCCCGCGGGTTCTACCGAGTGATGTAGAACTGAGAATCGTGTATGAATAGTCTCTCCTCTTTTTGTCCCGCCCCCTCTCTTTCTCACACCTCAATGATATTTCCGATGATCTCTATGTTTTTTTCCCATTTTGTATGTACGTATATATCATATCCATGATGTATAATTGATTTTAGCGTGCCTTTGATTGTGGATGAATATTTTAAGTTTCACCTGTTTCATTGTATTCTGTCTAACAGTACCATATTTAAAATATATTTACAGTTTTCTTGACAACAGTTGGATGTATACCGTAAATGTGTGTGTCCAAATCCTGAATACACTACATTTCTCCATGTCAATCAATCGTTTTTTCAGAATCGCTAGGGTTATGAGGGAAGATTATTTCTTCCTTTCTCGCATCGCGCGGACGGGTCGAAATGATCTTCCCCCCGTTCCCAGTACCCTTGAGCGATGCGAAGAATAGCTCGAGAATAGCTCGAGACAATATCGCGACAATACCAGTAGCGTGAAATCCCACTTGGTAGACAATCCCCATTTGCATCCATTGTCTAAAATTCGACATTTGTAGTTTGCTTATTGTCTACTCTTTGATCTTTGAATGTTTCCTTTTTTTTCCTATTTCACTATCCTACCGTAAGCACTGTTATGTTTTCCTATGATGCACATGTTAAGTACTCAACACGGTAATAAACTATTTAACTATTTATTTAACAATACCGCGGCAATATCGCATTGTCGCGCGGGGGAATACCGGGAGTCGCGCAATGATCACTCGTGACGACCCGATATTACCCCGCGCGTCCCCCGCTATTCTAGCGCGCGACACACGGACGTTTTTCTTGTGTCATTGAGATCCCTCCGTCATCCTAGCCCGTGGAGCTAATATTTATGGATTACAATAGAAAAAGAAACACCCGGAGCTGTACTGTCGTCTACAAATGTCTTTAAAGGTAGTGTACCCTCTGATTCTGGTTACGAAACAAATCATGGCACGTTTTCGACGATATTTTTTGAATGTTTTGCCACAATATAGCTTTTCAATTTATACGATAATTTTTTTTAAATTCACTCAAACTTTTGAGTGATAAATGCGAACCAAGGTTTAAAAAATGGCTCTCGTCCGAAAATGTTGGATAACTCGCACCAACTTGTAGAATTCAGTCAATCATTTTTTATAGTAGAAAAATCGTGTAAAATTTTTTTAAAATTTTTTAATCGTGTAGAATTCAGTCAATCAGTTGGGATTTTGTCCACTTTAGTGATCTATCCTGATTTTGACCCCTTCTGAGCGGTCGGCGAGACTCGCATTTGTATATCCACGCGAGCGGCGAGCGAGAGGGGCAATCAGCGCCGACAATGCGCGATGGTCATTGTGTGAAAGGGGTGTGAAAGCAGGCCTTCTGAATGATCTCAACCTAAACAAACTATACAGTTCGATAGATCACTAGTAGAGCGTTCGATTCCGCTAAACTAGAACTCTGTAGCTCAACTGAGACCAGAGAAAAGAGCTTTGCAGCCGTTGTAACCGATTTGCGCCAAATCGGCCGCAAAGGGCCGTTCGACTGGCTATGGCCACCTTTGTAGCGCTCGCAAGACTCTCTTCTCTGCAAAGCTCTTTTCTCTGGTCTCAGCCGTCTCCTTTCCGAGTCCAAATTTTACCTAGTTTTTTTCCACGCGGAAAACAGAAAAAAAGTGGGAAAACAGAAATAAAGGAAAACAGTAAAAAAAAGTAGTGATGAGCGTACCAATAGAAACCCGTCAAGCATCGCCAAGCACCTGTCGATAGTGTAGTATCCGCAGAGAATCGCCAACGTGTATGATAATGTAATTTTGTGAAACAAAACTTAAGAAAAGGACAGATATTTTCTTTTGAACGGCCTTTCAAGTAAAAGTAGTAGGCTTGTACTGATTGTCTCAATTGAGCAAAAGGACCGAAATGATTTCAATTGAGGCATGTACTTTCAAAACAGTTCCAGTTACAAAAATAGTATCTTGTATCACTAGGAAATAAAATACACACACTCGTTCCGTTTCGATACAAATCGAACACTTTGCATTAGTACAGAGAGCCTGCTTGCCCATGTCTCAATTGAAATCATTTCAGTTCTTTTGCTCAATAGAGACAATCAGTGCAAGCCTACTACTTTTAATTGGAAGTACTTTTTAAAGAAACTGTTAGATGGATATGGATTGAGTCTTGTACGGAGTACGGATGGAAAAAACACTTTTGTATATATTAAACATTGAATCGATTGAGTTGGAAAACGACGAGGGAACCCTTTGCCTGAAGCGGAGACGGCGAAACTGACTACCCTACTTTTTTACTTTTAGTCGCATTCGTGTTAATAAATATTGACCTTATGCCTTATGATGTAAGGTTCATCTTCGTTCGTTTTCGCATTCACTTCCTTCGTAGTCTACTGCGATTGTTTATGCATTGTTATGCGGGTGAATCAGTTTGTATTCACTGTCCCATACAAAATCATTTGAAAGATACCCTATCACAATTGTATTAATCTTTTGAACAACCATATATAGCGCTGATTGCAATGCGCATTTTTCATTTCAAACATTTATCCATGCTCTCGTTTCTTTTCTTCCTCGTCACAACTCTACACGTCGTTAGTTGTGAGTTTTGATTTCCGATTTTGAGTTGGTTTTGTTTCATTTCGTTTCATTTAGATGAGATCACAGCCGTACCCGAGCCGATTCTAATCGACTACGGTACTATAATGAGCATCAAAAACGCGGCAACTAGAGACGCTGCTCTATCTGCGCTCATCTCACAGCAACATCCGAGAGTACAAGTGAGTATCAATTCTTTCCTCTCATTTCCTCTCAAACCGCTACATTGCAGAACATGCTGCGAACAATGTACAACGACTGTGGGTTTTTTCTCAGTGCATTGACTTCTTCTCGCACATGTTGAATGATTTCAGGAATGATTTCAGACCTTCAGCGAGTGCGCCTGGAAGCCCTAGGAGACCTTGCAGCGTCCCGTCAGAGACAAGCTCACCTCGATCGAATCACAATGGCTGGCACTATGCAAGACGTATTCGCTCGCCACTATGCGACCAAAGTGATGCGCAAATAGCAATCCACGAACACTAGTATGCAAATGTTTGATTACTCTGTTGTTTAGTGAACAGTCTCTCGCTCAATCCTGTTTTTTTAACGGAAGGCGTATAAACAAGATTCAGTGTTTTCGTTTGTGCCCCGTCTTGTCTTGTTTTCTCTATTTTCACGCAAATAGGGGAGTATAATCTGGATGTTTCAGTCGAGGAAATCTTGATATACCTGTCTTCCTAATCCCTGTTCCCTGTTACACACACAACATCTTCACCACGAAGTTCTCCCGTTCTACCATTTCAACAAGAAACTAATGTTATTCGAAGATTATTTATCTTTCTCAAAACGTAAACTATGTTTGTCAACAAAAAACGCTACCGGAACTGTTTCGTGGTTGATATAGTGGGCTCGCAAACAAGTTTCCCACGTTTCACAAGAGGCATTAGGTATTAGGGTGGTTAGAGAAAGATCAGGACCCTTACCCTTTTAAAGAGGTTTTCAAATTGACAAAACTTTGCATAACAAATAACATGCGGGATTTGAACCCGCGAACATATTATTACGAAGCGAGAGCGTTACCACTACGTGATCGCAGCCTCGCGAAAAGGAACTGTGAACGTGAGATGATATTTTCACTATCCGACAGTGCAACAGATTAGGGTACTGTGAATCTATTGTCTATTCGACAACCTAATGTTATTGACGAGAAATATTGAGCTGACTGCAAAGAGAATGCAGCAAGCATGTACTCTGCATCACATGTACTCTGTAAACAGATGAATCTTTTAATTTGTATGATTTCAATTGACAAATATGAGGCAGCCCCTGCATTGGACCTGAGACAAAGATCACCGCGAGGCATTCGAATAATACAATATTATGACACCTTCTATTCGGAAGTTACTTCCGCTAAGCCATGTCGCGTCGCCGTTCCCGCTCGGGCTCCGCCCCGCCTACCACCGATCCCATGTCCATGCTCAACTCGGAGAGCAGCGTCGACGAGGTCATCGACGACATGAACCACCTCATCACCAACGCCGACGACGCCGTCTTCGACCGCATGGAGCTCGCCCTCGACCGCCTCGCTGTCCAGAAGTGTGTTTGTCTCGTCAGCTGGGAGTACTGTATCCTACCGTATCCCTTTCAGCCGCGGTCGCTCGTCGTCGCTGGCTGAGACCCAGCCCCTGTCTGCTCGCTCGCGCGCTCGCTCCAACTCTTCCGGCAACACGGTGCGAATTCAATCTGTTATCGATTGACTATTGATCGATCTGAGATTGCTCTGGCGCAGTATTCAAGTTCACTGCTCGCTAGGCATGGCCTCGAGCCGCACCGTGCAGACTGCTGACGACGGAACGATCATGGTCACTCAGGTATGTACCACGGCTGCCTGAAATTTCTATTTTGCAGAACAACTCAGGGGCCGGGCGCCGCGTCACGCCTCTGTCGCGCGCGCTGCGGCCTGCAGGCGGATATTTAAAGTGACAATTTCACTTAAAAATGATATTATACTGATGAAAAGTTAATGGAAACATCAAATAACATCTAGTAATCCTGAAAACTAGAACTTTTTTTCATGAATGCAAACTATTTTTTGCCCCCAAAAAATAGTTGATTTTAAATGTTTTGTGGGTAAAAAGTGAGGCTACATCACAGTTGAGTGTCTAAAACGTCTTGAATGACGGGAATTTAGAAATAAAATTTAGAAATGAAATTCAGTTTCCAGCATAAAATTAAGTCGTAGAAACCGATAAACACATCCCTATGTGAAACGCATCTCGAGTTCAATAGTTATAGCCAGAATTAGTAAAGCGCGCCAATTCAAAGTTCCAAATTTTTCCGATTGCGGATCAATAAAAGTGTCACTTTAAATGAAGGAACACGTCAGCCTTATGGGCCGCCCATTGGTCGAATTGCCTGATTCACGTGGCTGCCGAGCAGAAGAGCATCGAGGTATGCTCCTCCATCCTCCACTCTACTATCCTTGCTGATTAAAGTAGAGCAGAAGGTGAACCTGCGCGGGTCGGAGCCGCGCCTGCGCTCCGAGGCCGGCCTGCGCTCGCAGCGTGTAGTCGTTCACGGGCTTACGAACAGTGTCGAGTCTCTGATTTGTTTCTGGCTTAATCCTTTATTACAAATTGTTTTATCCTTTTTTTACAGTTGGAACAGGACGACTACGGTTGTCAGTTGCATACCGTACCTACAAAGGGCGGAGCGAGTGGCGGAGGAACATTGATTCATGTCCGATTCGAAGTCAAGTCGTCACGAAACGTAAGCAACATCAGTGCTGTGCTATCGCTACATATGTTGTTTGAGAGTAGCATCTTCGGTGGGTTTGACGCCCCCGCGACCGCGAGCATCGAAGACGTTGCAGCTGCTGCGTTGTGGATGTGTGGCTATAGGTATGTATGTAAGGAGCATATATATTTTACAAACAGTAGATACAAACTCGACGTGTAGAATTTTTATCGTTATCAGTTCTTCCTTGCCGTGGAAATATAGTGTAGACAATCAATATGTAGACAATATGTAGACAATATGTAGACAATATGTAGACAATAATGACCTGTGAACTAATAGGGACGCGATGGGCGTGACTGTGGTTGGCGGGTCGAAGGCAACAGCGGTTGCAGAAGTCAAAAACATAGTACGTCTTTCTCGAATTAAAAAAATACCGTTTGAATTCCAACTCTAGAACAACCCTCTGTATCTTCACGAAATCAACGGATTTCTTCTATTAAGTGTGGATGTGAATGGCGAGGTATCGTATCATCTCTACTTTATAGTCTAAAACATTTTCAATCACAGAGCCCAGAGCGTTGATCGTGTCTCTCCTCGGCAGCTGGTGATCGAGAAGGTACTGTTTGAAAAGATTCTAGTGGTAACTCCGTCGTACCGTAGTTGCATTAATATCGACAAAACCGCCATCGTGTGCAGTATAGTATAGTTAGTACAAGTATAGGGGTTCCATGACCCCTGTTCGCACCGCGATGAAGCCGTCGACTCCCTTGAACACTGCTATGGATAGAACTGGATTCCGCCCACTGCGTTGGCTCAGTCTTCGACGCCCCTTGAACACTGCGATGGATAGGGGTCCCAGGACACCGCCAATTGAGGAGACAACTGAACTCAAGGTGGCTTTCATTGTGTTTTTCCGTATTCACAACTACGTTCAGGTGCACTCAGACTTTGAGTACTTTGAGATAAACTGGCCGAAACCGGAAGAGCCTGCAAAAACAGCGAGTCCCGGTGTGTTCTCATACTTATATTCAACCATCCACACTCATTGTTCAGAGTGCCCATCTGATGTGATCGGCCCGACTGTGAAGACCGAGCCGGATCACAAGAAAAAACCGTCGTAGACGAAATCTTAAAGAAACAGTGGCGACTTAATTCTGCAAGAGAGAGAGGAGTAAGATAAGAGTGAGAAGAGATAAAGGAGCCATAGAGAGATAGCGGCGTTCAATAAACATTAACGCTTTCTCACAAGCAGAACTGTGCCTATGAATAGTGATCCGTGATCTACACATGTGTATTACCGGGAGCCCTCTACTGCTGCGAAAAAAATGGGCAATGACGGAAGAACAGAAAGAGAAACTAAAAAGAATGCAACGACGAATGGAAAGATCGATGATTAATGTCATCCTACGAGATCGAATGAGAAATGAATGAGTACAAGAGCTGACAGGACTACATACGTGATATTATGGATATTGCATGGCAAAGGAAAGCGAATTGGGCGAAGAAGGTAGAGACATTCAACAACCGATGGTCGAGACAAGTAACAGAATGGAGAGATTCTGGAAGTTTTCGATTTTGATATTGAATCTGGATGCTTCAGTCGAGGAAATCTTGAGTTACCTGTCTTCCTGTTACAAAGACAATATCTTCATCTCAAAGTACCTCTGTGGGAGTACATCACGTGTAGGATTATTGGTGTTAAGCCACGCCCATGCTCTCTGATCGCATTTTAAAAGCCGGACACAGAGACTGGGAGTGGAGCCGACTGCTTGGCATGATATCTCGCTAGCAGATAAACACGCGTTCATCAATCGTGTATTGGATTATTGGGGATGGCAAGTGCCGGGAAAAAAATGCCCCGGCAGCGGTACTCTCGTTCTTCTTTTTCACTTGTCATGACATTGAACTTGATCAAGCAGAAACTAATGTTACTTGAGCAATATTTATCTATCTCAAAACCTAGACTCTGTTCGTCAAAATAGCACGCTACCGGAAGAGAAAAAAAACACGTAGAAAAATCAACAACGCCTAGTGCAAACGTAAATCGGAAACAATCACTACGCTAACAATAATGGGGATGAAGAGAGTGGGAGTGATTAGCCATTCCCTCGCCTACTTGCTCTTCCTTCCTCCTTCTTGGTGCGTGGTCGCTGCTCACCAGAGACCGCCGAGTTTCTTGCCGTTCACCTTCTTCAAAGCGCCCTGCAACCAATCGGTCCTCTCTCTCTCTCTCTCTCTCTCTCTCTCTCTCCATACCTTGGGCAGCTTGTCAAAGATGAGGAAGCCGGCGTTTCTCTCAATCATCTCGCGAGGAACCAGGAAGGAAGAGATGTCCACAGAGTCCGGAATCACCTGGAACACATCTTGTGAGTGAGAGACAGAGAAGGACGAGATCGTACCTCGTTGGGCATGAGGTAGCACTCCATGTCGAACGTGCCGGGCGCCGTCTCTACGAGGATGGCCTTGAAGAAGTGCGTGGGCACAGCCACGTGCGACTTCCCGATCACCTACAACATACACATTCCACCATGCAATCAAATACAAAACACATAAAACTTTCAAGCAACCTTTACACCATACACAAAAAAAACATAAATAGGATCCCTCTTTCCATGTCGCTATCACCATTCCCTTCCCCTCCCCGCTCACCTTGTACTTGACGTACAGATGTCCGTCGACGTCCTTCTTCGGCAGGTACAGCGGCCCCGTCAGTACGTACGTGTTGCACGCCTTCTTAGCCAGCTTCCTGCAAACAACACAACGTCTTCACTATTTCACGTTCTTCCCATCAAATCCAAACTCTCGCGAATTGCAACCACTATGCAAATAAAACTAAAAATACGTTTTACATGCATTATGTAACATAAATTGAGTCCATAACAACAATCTTCCTCGTGTCAATACTTAAAAAAAAAACATTGGATAAGACACCTTATACCGAATGCGAAACTATAAATCAATCAATATCATTTAACTGCCTACCTCACGTGCCTCTCCAGGTCGTTCCACTTGTCGCGATTGAAGCCGCGGCCAACCTGAACAACATCTCTCTCCTCTCTCTCTCTCTCTCTCTCTCTCTCTCTCTCTCTCTCTCTCTCTCCCCTCCTCACCTGGGGACTCATGTTGGACAGGAAGAACGTCTCGTCCATGGCCTTCTGGCTCCTCCTGTGGTTTCCGGCCGCCGCCAGATGACCGCGGTCGTAGCCACTGCCCTGCAATCGCACCTTCAGCAACCACGTTTCTATATTGTGACAAATTACAGGCAATACGCCACATGAAACACCGGAGCACCGGACAGAGTACATCAAGCCACTGTCTGTTCCGAGTCAACCCACGTTACATCAATACTACGTTACATGACAAAAAGTAATTCAATATTTTCACAAATACGACAATAGTTGCTCAACAATGTTCAACAAAACCATAATTGAAAACACTTCGTGAACATGTGCGTTTCACGGTGATGCAAAAGACGCAATACAATTATGCAATGCTAATCAGAATGGATTGTGATTCTCACAAACCAACATGTTCTCTCCCCCTCCCCATACTTGCCGCTTACCTTGTAGTCGTCGTTCTTGGCGCGGAAGTACTCGTGCACAGACTCGTCCGCCTGAAAGCACTTCCAATCAGTCAACCAGTCATTCAATAAGACTTTGCGTTGCTATTGACATGGACAAACCAATCTCCCTCTCTCCGTCTCTCCCCACTCCCGCTCTCACCTTGAACTCGCTCTTGCTCCTGTCGATCGACTCGTCGTACTTGAGGCACGCCGACGTCAGATGCTCCATCACCCAGTGCGCAGTCCTGCAATCCATACAGTATTCTACAGGTGATACAGTAATCACACGTATTCATCGTACGGTATGAAGCAATGAACTGATATGAACATTTCTACCTCCTACCGTACCTCGTCTTCCTATCGTACGACAGCACAAAGTCCTCAAAGGTGCGGAGGTTGTCGAACCCCGGGTAGCCGTACTGCATGATCTGCGACGCGCGAGACAGACCGACCTGGAAGGATACGGTAATCGTACGGTAACCACAACATCCCACATCAGTCTCCCTCTCCTCCACTCGTCGCCGCTTCCAGTACTTGTAACCGGCGCTCAACCGAGTAAAACTAATAGCGCTGTGACGCATGCCTACAGCAACGACCAGTCGAGTATCACGAGACAAGAAAAATGATCTCAACGCGGATATGGCTATGGCTATTTCCATCAAAGGAATAGTAGTTTGACACAGATCTGCCACAGTAGCTGCTCACCTTGTCGGAAGGAGTGATCGGCATCGGCATCGGCACATTCGGTCCCTGGAAACGGGAACATGTCAAGTCAAAACAAACATGGAATTTATCGCAATTCCTATGTTTCATCAGTTCATAAAGAATCCCCAAAAAGTGAACCCAACAATGCACCACAGCAGTTTTTTATTCAATAGACACCAGGAAATTCCCACACTCACATAGCAATACACATCTCATATATTTATTATGTCATAGCAAAACACTCACAGCGACCGCAGTGGCGGCATCTAGTCTCCTGAACGGGCTCTCCTCCAGATTCGCCCTTCCCAGAAGGAACGAACCCGCAGCCACACCAGCCACGCCCGCAGCCCGCACCGCCCACCGAACAGGCATACTGTACTGAGAGTACTGTAGCCGTAGCCGAGAAATACGGTAGAAAGACAAGGTAACAACGGGACAACATGGAACCCAATCATGGAATCACGCAAACACGAACCAATTTTATTAAAATCAATAATTTATCACTCACATCACAATCACAATCATCACTGGCACAACACAAACACAAATCACATTCGCATAATCTAACATCTCTAAGGCACAATTCACTGTAAGCTCTAAACTAAACGCATATGAACTAGAACATTCTAATCTTATCGTATAACAGATGTAAGTCAAACTATGTACAACACTCAACCCTTTCTGCTCCGTCTTCTCCTCTCACTGCTCCTCCTCCTCCTCCTCCTCCTCCACCACCACCACCGCCTCTTCCTCCTCCTTTTTCTCCTTTGCCACCGCATTCTCGGTCGCGTCGTCGCGTTGCTCGCGCACAAAACCAACAAACGCCTGAACAAACACTATTACAAAACTCAAAACTCAAAATAGTAGAGTTGACCTGGTCGAGTCCGTTCTGTGTGATGTTCCATCCGGCCACCTCGGGTCTGCCAGTGAGCAGCTCCCTCGCCGCAGAGAACAAGGCGGGCAGGGGATGCGCCAGAGACTCCAACTGCACCACCGACGAGTGAGTCTCCTGAAACGGGGCCGGTGAGAAACACGTTACGACAGTTCTTTGTTTAGAACATTGATATACGTGCCACAATTCTTCGTCAACATACTGATCAAAACCATACAGCTCCAATCACACAAATCTAGACAGTCGGATGGAACGCACCTTGACTGTGAGATCGGGCACCCTGCGCTGCAGCTCCTCCACGAGATGCGACCACACCGCCTCTGCTTCTCCGCCAACACTCGCTGTCACACTGCTCACGCTGTCGTTGCGACTGCGCAGCGACTGAAAGTATCAAATACCCATGGAACTGGAGCAAATACGGAACGCCACAACCACAAGAGCTCAAGAACTAATGCGGTCAATAATTCACATAGCAATCATGTACTCAATTTTTCCAAAACAAACAGCACCCACCTCCCTCCTCCCCCTTCTCATCCTGCGCGCCCCTCCTCCTCCGGCGAGTCGCAGCCGCAGCACGTAGCCGGCGCCGTACGTGGCCTTGATGTACTGCGGCGAGCCTGCCAGCAAGGAAGTGGTACACAAAGCACGCATACAACTAACCGATACACTCGAATCGTCCGTTAACCATGATGGCTAAGCGACCGCACAGAGCCTCCACCTGGAAGGGAATGATTAGCTTGTAGCTAAACAACTTGATTGTGGATGTGGTGTAGACAGACGAGATGAGGGAAATGAAAGGACATGCTATTGACCTCTTCCATGCTGTGTGTGGTGAGGAGGGCGGAGCGACCGGCCTGCACCTCGCAGCCCAAGGCCTGCAAGAGTTGCATTTCAACTTTCCACCCAAACTATAAAGATAAAGGTAAAAGTAGACTTCAAGAGACTTATGTTTATGAGTATTCTGTGGGGGGACACCCAAACTATGCAACGCAACACGCATATCAGACCATTTTCAAAATGAGGCAACGGCGATACCCACCTTGAGTATCCTCCACCGGCTGCGCGGGTCCATGCCGGTGGTGGGCTCGTCGAGCAGCACGCACGCCGGCGCACCGCACAACGCCATCGCCAACGAGAGCTTGCGCTGCAACACCACCTCATGAACAAAACATCTGACAAGGTGAAAGCGTACCTTGGTTCCTCCGGAGAGGTTTCCGGCGCGCACGCGAGCGTAGCGCGACAGATCGAAGCGCGCCATCAACTCGTGCGCCAACTGAAAATACACAAATTATAGTTTCTTAACTATGTCAACCACAATTCTAAGAGCTCTTCGAAAATGCTCGCATCGCTCACCGGCGTGATGGAGCAGCAGGCGTATCCGTGCATGAGGGCGTAGATGCGCAGGTGCTCGAGCACGGTGAGGTCGTCGTAGAGCGCGTCGAACTGCGGACAGAAGCCCAGCCGCAACAAAGCATCCCCACTGAAAGAATACGTGAATGATAATGCAAATGACAACAATCAAAAACAGCGAAATCACAAAAAAATATCAAAAAAAATGAGGTCGGAACTTTGTAGTGAGAAATAGCGCTCTTGTCTGGTTTTTACGAGTGTACTACGCGACACTACGGAGTCAGCGGGCAGAATTTAGCTGTTTCAAAATCGATTTATCAGGCTAAATAGAGTTTAAACTATGTGAAACGTACCCCAAGACAATTTGCTGTCCTCCCATGGTGACAGATCCACTATTCTGGCGACACTGACCGGACAAGACAGAGAAAGTGGTCGTCTTACCCGCGCCGTTCACTCCCAGAAGTCCTGAACAGAAACGCGTCATGAACCAAGCGATAGGATCATACCAAAGCAGGATCCAGGTTCGACGGCGACCGAGATGCCCTTGACGGCGTGTACGCTGCGTCCGATGCGCCACGAACGGTGGGTCTGGAGGAGACACTGATGAGTGAAATGAGGAGATAGACTCACCACAACCAGATCATCTATCAGGAGCATGTCCTCCTTCTCCACCTCCTTCTTCTTGTCCATTCCCAGTTCCACACCGCTTATCGAGACGTCCGCGAGTGACACGCTCACGTTCACTCCGCCCCTCTCAGCTATCCTCTTCACTCGCTCTCGCTCTTCTGTCACCTCCAGTCGCTCATTTTCCCTTTCGGTCAATGGCTCAACTTTGCGTTCACAGATCCTAGAATATCACTGTAGTGAGAAGTATCTACTGTGTCACCCACTGTATCCTGGGAATGTATGAGAAGACGATGGTGACGAGATAGCAGACAACTGCCACGAGCCACATGGCCCAGAAGTAAGGAGTGAGGTCGCCAGATTGGAAGATGGTCCTGCAAGACCATCAAGAATCAGATTTTATGTCCCGCTCTTTCGAGGGGATTCCAAAAAATGAGAAATACTCATAATTGCTCCTCTACACGGAATTCTTTAGTAAAAGGCGAAAGAATTTCACGGTCAAATGTAGGGGAACCAGAGATACTGAAAACGGCGCAGGCTGGGCTCTAATGGGGTGGCCTCGCGCAAATCGCGCCGGGTTAGTGCCACCCTCTGGGGGCGGGGCCAGACCGCGGCAGTAGCGGTCAGACTGGCGCGATAAGGCAGCCCGAGGGACGCGGTTTTTGCTCACATATTCTTCACCCATGGATGGGACTATAGAATAACCCACTTGATGTCGCTTTCGTCGTTGGTGTTCGCAAACTGCTCGATCTTCACCTCATACGCGTGAATCACCATCACCATGATACCTAAAACAGACAGTTGACACAAGAGCAACAGAGGACCACACACCTCTAGCCAGCGAATATCCGGGAAAGATTCGGAAGAGGTTATCACAGTGCACAAACATCTTATTCAGGAAGTTATTCTTGTAGCCAAACATCTGAAATGACGTCATCAGCTTCGTGCCAGCTTCGTGCGCGGTCTCGCATACCTGCAGCAGAAACGCCGTGAATATGGTGGAAATGTTGAGGAATAGCGCGGACATGACCAGAGTGATGTATGAGGAAGAGGCGTTCGTCTGAATAGCATGAATATCTCTCTATCACTCCTCCCAACTCACCTTGAAAAAGAGTGAGATCACATAGACAAGAGGAATGCTCGCCAGACCATAGAAGATCACCAGATAGACAATAGCAAGAAAATTGTATCTGAAAGAGGAATGAAACAACTCGAGGAACGAAACAACCGACTCTTGCACGTAGATGGGCATGTGGAATAACCACACAACGAGGAGAGTGAGCGCCGCCGGGAGGAAGTAGTTCAACAAGTCCGTCACAATGGTCACATTCCAGTACATCAGAGGAGTGAGTCTGAAATTGGATCAGATGAGAAGAAAGAGAGAGAGAGAGAGAGAGAGAGAGAGAGAGAGAGGGCGGTACTCAGTACTCACCCAGCCATCCACTGCAGATGGATCGCCTTCGTCTCCTTCTCTCTCACTATCAGATAGACGAACGAGCAAGGCACGAAACACAGAGCGATCGCGATGAACGCCGCGATCAGAATGTCGTTGTTCTGCAGGCTGAAAGAGCTAGCGTTAGCCGCGACGCGACCGCGCCATCGCTTACATCTGCTCGTAGTTGAGCACCGCGCCGTCCGACGGGAACGGGTGGTTAGTAAGGCGGATCGCAAACTTGCCCGGCTGTGCGATACTGCAATGGTGATTATAATATCACACTCCATTATTATCATACCTCTGATTTCTGGCGAGCACCGCGCGCAGCATGACATTGTGCAGCGAGTTGAGGTAGACAGGCGCCGAGTGGAAGGGCCGGTTGTCGTAGCCGACCTTGGTCACCCTGCGCACCGCCAGTCTGGTCAGCTCGTCGCGCGCCGACATGTTGCCGCCTCCCGAGCCGAACCCCACCGGCACCCACTCCTGCTGGTAGCCAAAGTCCAGCGAGCCGTCCCTGCAATGCAGATGAGTACTCGCCCTGCCCGCCACCACCCACCTCCTCTCGTCGTATTTGCGCGTGCCCGCAATGATCCACGCGTCCCGCGAGACACCCGTCAGGTCCATCAGCGTCATCTCCGACAACATCCTCACCTGCAATGGCTACAGTGTGTCCGAGTGCGCCACACGTCCTCACCCGCGCACGCTCAACGCCGTGTCCGTACTGTGTGAAAGGACAATTGGCGGCGGGATTGACGCTGTCACACAAGCAGTGCATTTCCAGAAACTTCTCTGAAAACGACAATGATCTCGGATCCTCACACTCGTCTTCTTCTCCCCGAACTGACTGTTGGTGGAGTTGTCTCGGCGCAGTTGGCCGAGGGTGGGCGAGTACGCGTACTCGCCCGACACGTGCACCGAGCGCTTGCAGTGATCGTCCATCATCCATATCACAACGTGCGTGCCCTGCACTCGCACAACATCATCTACCTCATCCAAACATTCATGTTATGTACAATGTGCAACTTCCTAGAGGCACACTTGCACAGAACTCAATGTGTTGAAGAAAATATAAACGTCATGTATTGTGTTATACAAGAAGAGAGCCTCACCAGATCCACCTTCTTGTACGGTCGGTAGGCGTGGTAGTCCAATTGGTCGTTGAACACGCACACGCCGTCAGGACCGGCCGGATTCGTCAGCTAAACACAAGTACACAAGGTAAACAAATAAACGAAGTGAAAAAACAACCCCACCTGCTCGATCATCTCCCACCCGCTGTAGTAGTCCTCTTCCACAGGCTGGGTGAGGTTGGCGTACGGGTAGCGCCAGTCCTGCTCAAAGTTTGAAAAGAGAAAGTAGGTGGTCTGGAAGAGAATCAGTCAAACTCTCAATTATAGGCATTGCTAGCCTGTTTGTCGAAGCTGGCGTTGAGGTACTGAGCAGTGCTGAGCTCAAGTCGGGGAGGGGTGCGGTCGACGGACAAATTCGGCAGTGCCACTCCCATACCCATCAGTACAAAGAGCTTCAAGAATGAATAGATGGAGAGCTAGGGGAGGACCGACCACAGGCAGAAGCAGCTGCGAGCAGAGCGTCTTCCACGAGCGCACGGCGACCAGGGCCCTCTTGAGCAGCAACCCCAGCAGCTGGCTGCCCTTCCGACGCCACCCACCCTCGTGTCGCGCGAATGACGAGAAGTCAATCGGATCACTGCAAGCCCTTCTCACTCTTCCTTCCTCATCCATCCCCCACCTCCTCTCCTCGTCCCTGTGTTTGTGCTCCCGCATCTCCTCCGCGCTCACGCTGTACTCCTCCTTCTCCGCCGCCGTCTTCTCGTTCATCAACTTCATGAAGATCTGCGGGGAGGAACCGATGAGGGGGGAACAGAGCGGACACTCACATCCTCCAGTGTATCGTCGTTCAGTCCATAGGCAGTGACGAGTGGTCCCCTGACGGCTGCTGCTGGCTCAGCCGATCCACTCGCAGACACCATTTCCGCGTTGACCGATTGGAGTTTGGTCAGAGCAGCGCCGATCTGTAGATAAAGAAACTGTACATAGAGAGAGAGAGAGAGAGAGAGAGAGATTGCGCGTACCTGTTCGTCGCTCCACCCGGTGAGTGTGTATATCGCCTGCTCGCCCTTCTTCTTCACGTCGTGGACGGTGGGGCCGCAGCCGATGAGAAGCGCATTCACCGCGTCCTGGTCTCTGCAAGACGAATGTGTTGTGCCACTCGCATCCTCACCACACATCTCTCCATTTCTTGTATATGCCTGTATCCCTCTCACCTGCTGACAACGGACAGACGATAGCCGTCGCCGTACTCTTCCTTCAGCTCCAGAGGCGAGCCCGACGCTCGCATTTCACCCTGGTTACGATTATTTTAAAATAACTGAGAAAGGAGAAACGTACCTCCGAAATGACGAAAATTCTATCAGAGATCGTATCCGCCTCGTCCATGTGGTGCGTTGCCACTAGAATCGTCGTCGTCTTCTTGTACTTGGCTAAATATGTTGTAAATGAATAAATTATTTGTTCCATGATAAATGTGAACAAAATATTGGGATACATGTTTCGTAAATTGTATGTCAAATTTGCAAAAAAGTGCTGTCATCCGCAGGATTCGAACCTGCGCCCTCCGAAGAGGACTGCGACCTGAACGCAGCGCCTTAGACCACTCGGCCAGAATGACATGAGAGCAATGCCCGCATAACACTAGAGGTGTGCGCCGCGAGATTACACTGCCGCCAATGCAATAGTGATTGCCGCCTAACAGAGACCCCGCACAACCAACCTAGCAGTTTCCAGATCGCCCTTCTCGCATGCGGGTCCACTCCGGCGGTCGGCTCGTCCAGAATCACACAACGCGAATCTGAAATACGATAGGCATTGACGAAGCTGAAACTCAGTTCACCTCCAATGAAAGCTATTCCGATGCTGAGTCGCCGCTGCATTCCTCCACTCAACTGGCCCCCGAACGCGTCTCGCTTCGCCTCCAGACCAATGTCCAGCAGCATGCGCTCCACCTCCAGGGAGCGCTCCACCTGGAAGGACACAAGCGAATGAAGGGAAGAAAGTGGTGGACCCACCTTGTCCATTCGCGGGTTCTTGAGTCGCGAGTAGAAGTAGAGGTGCTCCCACACAGTGAGCTTCTCGAACAGCACGTTGTGTTGCGGACACATGCCGATTGAGCCGTTCACGTGCACGGACCTGCAACAAGTAATGAAGTTTTACAGAATTTGAAGAGGAAGGAGGCATAGCAGAACGTAGCACTCTTGATTGATGAGAGCAGCGCACTGTCAATGCTTCTCTCCACTCACCCATCACTCGGCTGCGTCATTCCGCAGATCATTTTCATCGTCGTCGACTTGCCGGCGCCGTTGTCGCCGAGAAGACAAGTGACGTCACCCTGAATGACATAGTAAGGAGTGGGGGTGGAAACCTGCCATACCTTGTACATCTCCATGGACAGCCGATTCACTGCGTACATCCTCGCCCCTCTCTTTTTGAACTTCTTGCTCACTTCCCGCAGTATAATCCCCGCCTCTCGTCCGTTCACCGTGTAGTCACTGAAACATTGTTTATTCCATTCCCTCTATTCTTCTTCATCCACATACATCTCCTCCCTCTCCTCCTCCTTTCCCCTCTTCTTCCGAATCCATCGCAGCAATGCCACCACAGCATAGTCCCATCGATCCGCGATTCCTGAAAAGTAAAAAAAAATAACAGTGAACAAAATCAAAATGATCGTTACCGTGCTGTCCCGGATTCACTCGATTCAGATACGCCGCTATGAACAGGTACAGAAAAGAGGCGAGAATCTGATATTGATCGATAATCGATAAGTCGATATTGAATAAATCGATACTCACCATTACGAACATCACAGTGCCAACGTTAACGATTTCGGCGCTGTTTTTGGCATGAATTGGGTTGTGCATCAGATTTCCAAAAGTGTAGCCAGAGCCTGAATTAGTGATGACCACCCACAAAGTTTTCAGCTCACCGCTCAAATCCGCGTACATGACGTATTTCAGCGCGATTCCGAAAGCAGATGGAACGACGAAACACGCGAGCAGAGTCAACTCCCAGTCGACGATCTAAGTCGGCGGATGAAATGGTAAATGATCTCATACGCGAACATACCTTGTAGGTAGACTTCTCGACGATAGCAATGTAGAGGCAGGGCATTATAGCGACAAAGTAGATGATCGCCGTGTACGAAGTGGCTGTCTTGGCATGCAAGAACCTGGAATGAAACCCTAGTATCAACGAAACATTTCTAGAACCCACATAGAAGACAGCAGAAACGCAAACGACACGGCTGCGAAGATGTAGATTTCGAAGAGAAGAAAGAGAACAGCAGTGCTCGTGTGAGGCAGCACCTGCAAAACATCTGTCATCCGCAGGATTCGAACCTGCGCCCTCCGAAGAGGACTGCGACCTGAACGCAGCGCCTTAGACCACTCGGCCAGAATGACACATGCGGAAAAGAGAGCGCAGCGAGAGTAACGCGTTATCGCAAACACACCAGAGCGCGGTGTCTCATCGCAACACGAGTGTAAAAAGATATAGGAGACAACGTACTGAAAATCCCCAGAAGAAGAGGCACATGGCGACGTTGGACAGAGTGGCGATGGGGACGACGGTGGTGAGCCAGCCGAGCCACATGGACACAGTGCGCAGACCCATCGAGTGCATCATCTGACAATCGACACAGTCATGTCGCTACGCACTCATCCCCTCACCTGCTTGAGTCCCTTCTCCTTCTCCGCCACCACAGTCTCCACGAGCACAGCCACTGCGAACATCCATGAGAGAGCCAGCAGGAGGGGAAGGATCGGCACCATATCCGACACGAAACTGTGCGAGAGTGACAAACGAGGCGGAAAGCGCACACTCACTCGTCCTGTTCGAAGCAGGGGAAGGGGAAGATCTGGAGCACTGTGCCCGGCTCGCGCACCTTCGTCCCGCCCATCACCGTGATCATCGCCCGCTCAATCATCTCCTGAACGGGACACGCGTGACAAGGAACGATGGTATGTGACAACGCACCTGTACGTACAGGAACCCGAACGTGTAGTACTGATCGTCCCAGTCACTGGGACCCGCGTATTGAGAGTTGAAATTTTCTGCGGCCAGCGTGGTCGGCACAAAGGAGGAGTTCTGACATGCGCAACTCACATTCCATCGTTCCTTCTCCTCTTTCTCACCTGTCTAATTCTGTAGTTTATCACAGGCCCCAGGCGTCCCTTATTCAACTCCTTGATGTCGTCATCGAACAGCACCGCTGACAAAATCGACCATGAACTGAATCCAATCAATAAATCAATACCTGCAATGACGGTCTCATTGTCGTGGTAGTTGTTCACATATGCCATCAACATCGTCTCGTTCTCAAACCCTCGGAAGAAGGAGAACTGCGAGACGGGGTCATTGATGAGAGAGTAGGTGGTGGAGATGGCGGATATCTAAAATTGAAACGCTAGGTAACCCCCGGGAAACTATCGTCACACTCACGGTATTGTTGACATCCGCGGGCAGGTCGGTCATGGCTCGCGCCCAGTCCGCGTGCTCCACCGCGTCCACTAGCTCCGGCTCTCCCGCACCCGTCCTACCATCGCGCTTCTTTCGCCATATCGTCCACTTCCGATTCCATAGATTCCCTATCTTCCGCGACCATTTCTCTACATCCGACATCAACTCCTCGCGGAACTGGCTCATCTCGACATCCAGACGATTCATGTATAGCGGAAGAAACACGTGGTAGAGTTTTACTAGCTGAAAGAAGAGTATTCATCCACTGACTATATCATTTCTCTCTCTCTCTCACACACTCTCACCTCGACCGACGACGAATACACTCCGCCCTCAACAAGGCTCTGTAGGTTAATATTGTGCTGCTTGAATCGGTCGATCACGCCGCGGATATCGGCCAGGAAAGAGAACGTCGTGTTGGCCTGTGATGGGAAAAATGAGCGAAGAGGTAGGGGGACCCTCCCCCAGACACGCACCTCCTCGATGACGCTCTGCACAATGGGCACATTCGGAGCGTAGACAATCTTTCCACCGTCGCGAACGTACTTTGCGAGGATCATGAAGCGCATCAGCTGGTTGTCCGACACTCAAATCAAATCGACGTATTTATCTCTCTCTCTCTCTCTCTTTCTCTCTCTCTCTCTCTCTCTCTCTCTCTCTCTCTCTCTCTCTTCTCTCTCATGTGATTTCACAAATACTTATTCATATAGTTGTTATCTCATTTTTCAAGACTCAATCCGAACGCCAACAACTTATCTCAAAAGGACACGTGATAACGCTTGATAGTGATACCGCAAAGTCAAAGTAATGTGCGCCCATACCATGGGTTGCAGTGAGCATGCTCTGCGTGACGTCACTGTAGCGTTTCGGAAACGCGCCGCCGCACACGGTATCTCTCTGGAAACGCCACAGAAACGACAACACAGGAGTGTCGCCATCGGCAATGTTCGGGTCCTGAAAAAAAAAGATTGATTATGAAACATTGAAACAGCCATTTTGATGAACACACCTCGTCTCTCGGCAGTGCCTCCTGAATCCTTTTCAAATTCGCCTGCAACACCGACAGTCGCCATAGAATCTTGCTCTAAACCGAAATAATGACGTCACAGTGTACGTTATCAGTTGTTTATATACATCGCCCATATATAATGACTGGAAAACGATCGATAATCTCATTGAATATCAGTTTGTTCACACACACAGATTGCACTGACATCGCCAAGCGATAAGACAACCGGAGAAAATCGAACATGCAAACGCCACACTTACCGCATTAGCGAACTGAGGCGCCTTCTCTTCCAGAAAAGAGCACAACTTCTAAAATGAAATAATTTTCCAGATCTCTCTCTCCCTCCCTCTCTCTCTCTCTCTCTCCCTCTCTCTCTCGGTAATTTCTCTCCTACTCTTTCTTTCGCACTCTTTATCTTCAACACACCGGGTTCGCTTCACACGAGGTATCATTGCTGTGTATAAGTCGCGACTCAAATGTATTGTTCTCTTCTAAAAAGATGTCGTAAGAAATCTCCGTCTCATCACAAACCGAGTATATGCGAGAACTGAGAGGAGAAAGAGCGCAGCTGAATGTGGAAGTCCATAAGTTCATTTATATCATCAACTGAATTATCAATTGACTCCAGCAACTGAGGTAACCTGAAAATCAATTCTTCAGTTCACAATCAATAAAACTGTTCCAAGCTAACGAACGTGGAATTATCCAGTTTCTGAAATCCATAGTCGTCGTAGTTTACAGTAGTGCAGAAAGAGCGGAGTACTGCGAATATGCCGGCAGAAGACAATGCTCGACTTTCGTAGACAGTCTCTACAATAAAATAATGAACAAGTACGGAATGTTCTCATAATTTAACTTACTAATATCCACTTTGTTCGGGGGCTGATTCCACCTGACCATGCAAAGGAAAAGCACTAACACAATGGGTAGTAGAAACTCAATGAGCGTTGCAATCTAAATGCTGAATAAGACAGAAAAACAATCACACAACTCACAGGCCTCCGCTTCTTCGATTGGAAGCTCTTCCATGTTAGCAAACGAACCTGATCTAGAATAGCACACGCCATGGAATGATCACCTTATCTCCTCTCACTCTTGAAATGACGGTTCGCAATCAAAGATGATTCATGTGAAGACGACAAAATCATAAGAGTAACGTAAAAATGATGTATAACTTAACACATATATTAACAATAACAAATTTATATCGTAACAATGGAAGGTGTTTATTGGGCCTCCTGCTGAGCCTTGAGCCTGAGGAGGTAAGCCTTCTTGTTGAGGACACGGTTCTTCTTCTCGGCCTGGGTGCTCCTCTTGGCGTTGTACCTCTTGGACTCTCCCTTGAACTCCTTCTTGGCGGGAGCCTCCGGGTTGGCGCGGATAGCGGCATGAGCCTTCTTGTACATCTAAACAGAAACGAATAAGTAAACGCATTTCTTTCAGACAAACAAAAAATTACCTCCTCGATTCCCTCAGCAGAGACTCCGGCGGAGATGAACTTGGAGAACTGGCGCTTGTAAGCCTCCTCGTCCTCCTCCTTCAAGGAGGTCATGTACTCGGACACGTGCTTTCCGAAGATGCGGTCACGATGAGCCTCAGCGGAGTAAGACTTCTCCTCTCCGTCGTATCCGAAGAAGCGGGTCTCGCTAAAAGTAAGATTGAAAACATCAATAGCTCAGAGAATAAACAATGAATAAGAGCACTCACCTGTGGGGCACGTCAATACCTCCATCGGCGACTCCCTTCATGACGGCGAAGACCTTAGCTCCAGTGGTAGTGCGGACAAGTCCGACATCAAGAACAGCCTTGAAGGGGGCGAAGTCTCCCTCCTGCTCGGCGCAGTAGTACTCTCCGTCAACGTTGACCTGTCCCTCGTAGGCCTTGTCACGGTTGATCTTCTTCAGCTGGCGGCGAGCCAGGAGAAGTCCGGTAGCGTACGCAGCGGCGTAGTTGGTGAGTCCGACCTGAATAACACAAATATATCCTAGACATTGAATTTATACTCATTAAATAAGAGTAATACCTCACCTTGATGCCGTACTTAGGGAGCTCGTGAGCGTAAGCAGCGCACACGACGTGGTCTCCCTCGATGCGAGAGTAAGCGATCTGAAACCACGTAATGCAAAACAAATTTTGTTCATGTTGATAATCAAAACTAAGTAAAATAATAATAAAATATTTTGTACCTGGGCGATAATGTCCTTGTTGGTGAAACGGACGATGAGACGGTACTTGGGGGTGTTGTACTTGTTCTTGTCCTGGACGGTCAGACGCTTGCGGGCAAAGTAGTCAGTCTTTCCCTCACGCCTACGCCTCAGCTTGACCTGGTAGCGCTTGAAGTAGGCCTTGTTCTTCACGACCTTCACGAAACCCATTGTTACCCTGCAATGTGAACATTGAACATAGCGTAAACGACGTTCATAATTGTATAAATATATGGATAATACAGACAATCAAAACACATGAAAATTATAAAACTCGCAAAATTTTTGAAAAATTCGTGAAAGTGAATGCTATCTCCATCGCTCCATGTATTAGGCAATAATACTCAGTGAAGGTCTCGCGCGGAACCAAAGAATTACGGTAGTTAAGGGCAACGCGCCAATCACATGAGAGCCGCTGCAATGTTGCAATCTATTCAATTTTGGCTATTTTGTTTCGTGTCGTGTGTTTTTGGTGTTCTTATAGTCATCAATAACACATGCTAATTATCTGTTGTTGTTTTGCTTGTGTGTTATATCGTGTTTCTTTCACCGCATTTCTAAGCAGCTTGCAAGCTGGGCCAAAAAATTTTTTTTGTCAAAACTCAATGGGAAAACGGCGAAAAAAATGTTTTTCGACCATCTTGCAAGCGGCTCTAGTTTTAGTTCATTCTTTGTTCGTGCTCCTGGGAACTGTTGATGTTGCTGAAAACAGTTTTATCTTTATTCATTCATTTAGTTCATCATTTTATTGGTATTATTATTTTCATTAATATTTAGTTTATGATTCATTCACCGAATTCGATAATTCGCGTTAATTCGTTTTCGTGTTATATGCTCTTATTCTTTTATTACCTAATTGGAAACGAAATGGTCATGTTATTGATTGCAGGTAATTAAACAAAATGCGCGCCAAGTGGGCCAAGAAGCGTATGCGCAAGCTGAAGAGGAAGAGAAGAGCCCAGAAGAAGTAAGCCGCTCGTGTCGTTTCTTCTACGTTCTGGATATCTCTGATCGCCCAAGCTGCACCGTTACTCCATGTATTCAATTTAATAAAAAAAACTTTCTTTTTCAATGCGTTTATTCATGCAATATTCACGGAATATAGTATTGAAACATTCACAGAATGAAAACCGTAGAAGTATAAAGTGGGTTGATGTATGTCTCACGACATCCCTATACATTTTATTACAGTAAACCATAGGCTCTAAGTGTGAGATAGCTAAAGATATTGGCCCCGGATCGCTCGCGACCCAAAGCGGTGCTTGCTCGTCAATGGATATACGGTCGGTCCGGCGCCACTATTTCAAAGCTGTATTGCGCATACACGGTACGTAGGGAGGAGATCGCTCAATAGTAAGTGAACGTGCGGTGGCGACACCCGCAGCACTCCCACCGCCTAGCGCACCGGGCCCGACACGTTCGTCCTCCCCAGGCGCACTACAGCTGTGAAAGAGCACCGCGCGTACCGCCGACTATGTACAGGGTTGAATGGGCGCGCCTAGTAGTACTGGACGGGCTGGAACATGGGGCACTTGGAGTACCACTGCTGGCAGGTGTTGGCCAGCTCGGAGGTGGCGGGCGGGTTGCACATGGCGTGCACGCGAGGGTGCGTGTTGGCGCACTTGCACTCGTCGGTGCAGTGGGCAGCAGTGCAGTCCGGGGTGCAGGTAGCGATGATCGCGGCGGTCAGCTTCTTCTTGTCAGCCGGCGACGAGGGCACCTGCTTGCTCTGCGAGCCGATGGGCAGATCGAGAGCCGCGAAGTCACCTCCCTGCAATCACAACAGTGAACTACACTCTTTTCAGGGGATTATGAATATGCATCACGATTGTCAGTGTGTGCTCACCTTGGGAAGAGGGGGAGGAACGACTAGGCCGGCGGCGGTCGCATCGGGAAGCGCGGGCGGGTTAGCGAGCTTGCTGTCCGAGCAGTGCTTCTCGTAAGCCGGGCAGAACTTGGTGAGCTTGAAGAAGGTGGCGCGGTCGAGGTTGGCAGCGTCTCCGCCGCAGTACTTGCGGTAGTGGGCGGCGTGCTTGGCGCAGTACGCCTCGACGCGATCGTCGCGACGGGTGCGAGGGGCGGCTGGAAAGGCGAGCGATCAGTGCGTGTTACAGTCTCCTATGCACTCTATTGGTCCCCCGCCTGTCTCAATCCCCCATTCGCAGCCACTAATGCGGACTACTGTATCAGGGATGTGGAAGAGGCGGGATCATCTTTCGCATCTTTCGATCATCACACTGGATAGGATGGATGGGGATAGTAACCCGCCGCGGTGAGAGAGAGCGAGAGAGCGCCGCAAGTGGGACGATGTTAAAAAGTCGCGATGATTTACGATGTGCTTGGGTGTTGATAAGAATAGCAAAAAGAGGGCGGCGCGTACGGCGAGCGAGCGATTCTCTAATGATTGAAGCGCGCAAACCGGATGGACAAATGGGGATATCGGCAATATGATGTATTAATAAGACGCTCGAAAATGGTTCGCAGTTCGGAAAAGCGCGGATGAGAGATAACAAAGTGCGCAGTGCTGGTTGAAAAAGAGAGGAGCGCCGAAAGGCGTCGGAATAAAGGCAGACACTCACCTTCAATGAGCAGGTTTGCGACGAACGCGGCAGCGACGAGGTAACGGAGGAAGGCGGACATCATGCTCGTTTGCCTGTTGAGGGCCTATTTGCATAACTTGCAGTACAACACTGCAGATGCTCGATCGGCTCGCCGCCGCGCTTATATGGGTGCGCGCGCGGCCCGCCCCCTGCCGCCGATTGGCTGGCGCCGCCCACTGCTCTCACGCGGCTGGACGCCGACGAAGAGCACCGGGGCGAACTTCGAAGATGCGAGAGAGAGGAGAGGAGAGAGACGAAGGAGAGACACGAGAGACACGACTCGCACCCGGGCTATTTCGGGACGGCCGTCATGCGATCGCGAAAATAGGGATAGCTGTTTTTCATCGGGGACGATGAGAGAAGCGGCGGGTGGAAGTGGGGGCAGAGAGCGCGCGAGACGACGACGACGACGGCTGCGTGCGTGACGCGCCCGAAATGGTTCTCTCGTGATCATCTTGGTCACTCTCCGCTCTATCGCTTCAACATACATCTTCATCAACGGACGCGCCGTACCCGAGCCAGCCAGCCAACTTCGAGATCGCCGAGAGAAAAACGCCACGACTTCTTGAGAGAGCACATCATCTCTCTGTCCAAACAACTCAACAACAAACCGATATGTCAACCTGTCATCCATCCGGGGTTAAAATTAGCCAGCATTCCAATTTTTGGGTTCGACTGAAGGTCGGGGAGAACCCAGATGCGTGACTCTTTCTTTCTTCTTTCCAAATCACACTGTTTGGGAATCTACTGTACTTTCGGCTGTCTGTCTGTCTGTTCTTTCTTCTTCTTTGTGCAGTTCAAAAACTCAAGGAGAAGCGTTTGTTTGCGCATAATTCGGGTTTCAATTGAACAGGCTACTTGCATCCGCATCCCGTTCCTGTCCTCTTCAGGCCTTCGAGGCATTCACAGTCGGAGGGGTTGTTCGGTTCAACAGGGTGCGGCCGGGCATACCCCCATCCATCCCCTGCTGCAAAGAACAGACAAACTTTCTCTCTGCAAACTTGGAACGGGATTGCATAACTGCCTGGGGGCGACAATAGAGACGACGGAACGATGCCGCACATTCCTAGCACATCCCATTGTCGCCGCATGTTTGCGTTTTTTTCGGTGCTTCACACACTGTTCACACTCATATGGCAATGAATCGAGAGAGGGCGCAAAAACGATGCAACAATTCAAGGAGAAGGTAAGAAAAACCATTTTGTGACTCAAGCGTCACACCTGCGCTCAAACGTTCACGTTTGCGTTTTTTCTATTATATGTAAATGTGAATGAGTTTCACTTTCACTCTCTTGTAGTCACACGACGCTGCTCATCCACTGCAATCATGAAATGCTCCATAAATCAACGCGGGTTGGAGCGGTCGGTCCGCCGGAAGCTCCCCGGGTACTGTACGCCCCCGCGCAATCACCACTTGCCGGACCAAAATAGACGCGCTTTTTCCACCACTCGTGTCTATTTCCGCGCTCACGCGTGATTTATCAAGAATCATCGTCTATCCTATCTGTGCCAAACATAGCTCTCGCACCCACTTCCGGTGTCCCCCCACTTTGTCATGTAGTCTCGTACTTGCTTCCGTCCTCATCGATGATGTTGCATGTTCGATCTTCGCCCCTCCGTTGTTTTCGAGGAAGGCTCGACCGGTCTCTCCTCACCCCTCCCGCGCGTGGATTGATGATCCGCCGATCACTCACTCGCCGTTTCCTGTCGCCCAAGAATAGAGGTGACATCATCTCTGTCACGAATCACACGTCTACGGAACAGAGCGACAATCACAATAACCCGATGTGTCTGGGGGAGTTGGGGGACGGCGACAAAGCCGCAGGGTCAGGAGATGGCGAACAGCACAGTCGACAATGGAGACGTCTCTCTCTCTCTCTCTCTCTCTCTCTCTCTCTCTCTCTCTCTCTTGATTCGACCGATTAGAGCTGACCGCTGTGAGACAATCGGCAGTGTTGCCACGCGCGAGAAGCGACAATAGCACGCGTGGTCACAGCTTCTCCCTTTCTCTCGATTGTTCCATAGTCTTTGATTTTGTACAACAGGTGTTCTCCTTTTCATTATCACACATCACATCATACTTTTCATCACGACAACCACCGATATCGGTTTCTCTGCTATAGTTTGATTTTCTAATCTCCAGCACATCACGCGCACCTACGCTTCTCTCTGTCTATTTCGCTCTCTCTCTCCCTCCTCTCTCTCTCTCTCTCTCTCTCTCTCTCTCTCTCTCTCTTTCTCTCTCTCCTTTGCATGCACAGACGACAAGATAGCTAGATATCCATCGAAATACCGTTTCTTCTTTCGCAGCGCGAGAACGCCGCTTCAGCTACCGTAGCGCTGGCCTTGTTCCAGACTGCGCTGTGCTGTATATCACTCTCGTCCACTTTCTGCCGCTGCAGCATCACGCGCATTGTGCCCAGGTTCGACATAAACTCATCACGGAGAAAACACAGAAAAAAGCGGCGTCCTTTGGCGGACGCCGCCGCGGCCAACTTTCAATGTTTCGTGTGCTTTCGATGAAACTGTGCGCGCTTCTTTGGCGCGTACCGGTTCATGCCTGATAGACATCAAACGGCTTCTTCTGAATTCCGGGGTGCCTCGTTTTTCGACAGTCAGGCGAGCGAGCGTCGTGTGTCTCAAAAATGATGGCGCATCCATCATCGCGCCGACTAATTTTAGACGCCGTGTGTCATGTTTGTACCCGTTGTCTCGGAATGCGTGTGTACTTCTAGTCGCACTCCCGCCCCATGCCGCTGCGATACACGTTGTCTGCCAAATCCACGCGACACTCGCACACACTCGCACCCGTCGTGAAACCACATCTCCTGCTCTTCTCCTCCGCGCTTTTTGATGGTGGATGATGGATGGCGTTCGTGGCGCATCTGTCGACGAAACAGGGCTGGTGTGGTCGCGCTCGCGAGGTCGCCTCGCTCCCCGACCGACGGCGGAGGCAGAGAAGAGGCAGAGAGCGCGTCTATCGGGGAGAAGCAGACACCCGGCGCGAGTCGCGAACAGATATTTTTGGCGACTCGTGCAGCGGCCGGCGCTGCATCTTCGAAGATCGGGCGAAACCGGTGCGGGATGAGAGAGAGGGGCGAGAGAGCGTGGCGGCGGGAGAGAGTGCGAGTGGCGACTCGCGCTTCTCTCGCATTACAGCACGTGTGTCACGCTGTGCGGGCGCATAACTGACCATCATCTCCCACCTTCCCTCTATCTCTTTTGGTCGTGATCTTTTCCACTGATCAGCAGCCTCATCAATCTACTCGCTCTTTATTCGTCTCACGTCGAGGCGATGCCTCTCCAATAGATCACCCTCAGCCAGTTACCTCGCAACTCGTTCCGACGTTCCAATTTTAGCGAGTGAGAAGGCGCGGCGATTAATTAGACGTCGCGCCACCCGCAGACACTTTCAAAGTTCATCAGACCACGCAATTGCGGACACATTCCAATCGGAAACACAAGCCATCCATCACACACGGCAGACAAAAATGGATTCAAAAGTGGTTTTATCGGTGGGGGAAATGCATGGTGCAAACAGCCAACCGAACTGAGCTGGCATCGTGTCGAAAACGACGACGACACAATCCCTGCATACAAACAACAATGAGGTGTGGTGATTCAATCACAGACGAAAGCCGGAGGGTAAAAGCCATGAAATATTATGAGCCTAGAGCGAATTGCATAGAAACTACTAATACATGAGTAGAAGTCTTTTTCGAAGAAACTGTACCTATGGAAACTTCTACAAACGCGAGACGCGAGAAAAGGAACTCTTCGGAAACGTCTATCCCTGTGGTGAGCGGCGGGGGTCCTCCTTGCGTGCGTCGACGACTCTGCCGGTGCGCGCGAGGGCGACGATCGAACGGGCGATGAGCACCGTCCAGTAGGTGTGCAGCAGGGCGAGCACGTAGCACGCGGCGAGCAGCGACTGCAGCACAGCACCGCACGACCACCACGAACCACACTGCAACGGAGCGGATATACATATTTCGATCTACCAGTAACCATTTATCTTGTCGAACCACACTGCAACCAGAACGGTGTCACGGATATACATATTGACTGTACAGTACCACATTTTGGGCTAGCAATTATCCTATGGTACAGAAAGAGCACCGTATTTCGAGCTGCACGAGAGGTAGACTGGTGCTCTGTACTATAGTTGTTTATACTATACAGATCTTTTTGAAAATCACTGCCACAAACCGTCACAAAATCATTGTGTATTGGAGCGTTTCTAATTCTGTCTCACGATTCCAACCTAGTATCTGCAGAACGCACAGCGTCATGCGCACAGAGAGCAAGCATGATGTCATGGTGAATGATGTCATGCTGTCAAGACGCGCGCACAGTCGCGTTCAGTGTCTCACATCATTTCCGCACGTCACTTTCACTGTTATGTAGTAGCTCGTACTGCGATGTGGTGCAGCCTACAACCTACATACAACCTGGGCTGCAATCAGCAAGTTTCCCCGCGCCGATCATATTAATAGCCTCACAAATCACTTATATTTTCTCGCCGGCGCGCGACTCTATCACTGGCACGTTTCGATGGTTTGTCAAGGTCGCAGTAGCAGCTCTCAAACGACGCTTTCGAGTCGGGCCCAGAGAGAGGCCAAGAGTTTGGACCTTGGACAAGGGGTGTGGAATGTGGAGTGATAATGATATCGTCCATATTATCACTATGATATAGATTAGACATGTGCAGACTGCATTCAGCATTCAGCTGCAAAACTTGATCACTATTTCGGGACTCTTGCCTCCGCCGTGTTTTTTTTCCGAGCCAGTAGTTTTGCATGCATGCTTACCGCAAGGGGATCATCGTATTATCAAACGACAATATCGGCGCATACGTTAAAGTTAATTCTCTCAAAATATAATCGTTGTTTTTTTGAGGATTTAACTTCCAAAAACAACCATATGGGTAGCAGACAGACACAATACACAGAGTGCGTGTGAAAGAGAAGGGACCAGAGAGTGCCCACTGTTCATTGTTCATTGTGCCGATTTTTTCTCTCATCAGCGCAGCGAACGGCTTCGCGAGTAGTGCGTGCCTAGCGTACCCATTCCCATTCCGTCTTCTTCGCTTTATACTAAGCCGGTGCACTTCTGCGATTAGAGCTGTTGAATCGAATACAGATATCCGTTGAATCGACTAAACGAGTGTATCTGGGAGATTGGAAATGTTTGGTGGGAAGAAGCATAGACGCGTACTGATAGGTTTTCGTATAAGTTTCAATCAGTTATCGGATCAAGGATGGTAAAAGTCGACATGTAAACATACCCCCATGGTAGCGGGCGCATGGTTTGTGATCGCGGGTAGGAAGAGGCCACAGAAGATGAGCAGACGGGTGATCACCCAGCTGGAAGAGGAATGGATGAGGACGAGAGGAGTACGGGATGTGAGCAAGGAGGGAAGAAAAGTAAGGGGAAAAGGGAATGGATAAAGCGATAAAGGAGAGAGAATTGAAAGAGAGGGTGAAGAAAAGGGAAGGAGGGGAGATGCGAGTGAGGATGGGAGGGAGATGGACGAAGAAAGGATCTCCTCACCTGACGACCGTCACTCCGAACATGCCGATCGCGACGGACGAGGAGAAGAGCTGGCGAGCCGCCACCGCGCCTTGCCTCAAACAATTTATTCACTCATGTTTCCATTTGGCATGTCACACTATGAACTCATGAACGCGGCGCACCACATCCTACTGCATGTCTCAGTGTCAATTGTATGGGCAAATTAGGATCACCATACTCTAGTTTGTGTCCACTCTCCGTGCAGTGTGTGAATTGCACAACTCTCCCGCAATCGCGCGCAACTTTCTTTTTTTTTCTATTTTGGCTTACGAAAGTCGCGCATCATCTTCATCACCATCACATTTCCGTCGTCGGTGCACCACATCCTATCCCAGTTTCGCCAATCCAGCGCGCCTGCGCCAGAGCGATCGATCGCCAGCATTTTTCTCCACCACCGCCCACGCACACATCCGCCCCCGGTCTATTTTGCACTTGATCGTATCCATCATATCAGTCGCTCTGCATCTATCTGCGCCTTTTTCCACCCGCCCAGCAACCATCGAAATTCCGGCAGCGGCCAAAAATATACCCTTCGCGCCGAAAAAGCGTTTCATTGAAGATGATCGCGCGTTGCAAGGCACTGTTTTTTTTGGGGGTGATGAGAAAGAGAAAGATAGATAGATAGATAGAGGGATAAGGAAGACGGTTGTAGAGAGAAAGACAGTGTTTGGATGATGGATGAGGCTGCAGGCGGGGAGAGAGTGCGCGAGAGAGTGCGCGCCAGACACGCCGCTCGGTGCGCCCGACACTGATTCGAACCGACGCATAGCATCTTTAGAAAATCACCACCGGCTTTTTTCACAACATCGTCTTTCGATAGTCGCCGCTCATTTAGCGTCTGCACGTCTCTGCACCAGTGGAGAGAGCGTTCGAAATCTTTGCAAGCTTGCAAAAGTGATACCGTATCCCAAGAGTTGCAAAAGATTTTTCGTCAAAAAAAGATTGGGGCGCGGGGCGCTGGGGCACACACAAAGGTGCGGCGCGCGACATTATCACATGTTTGTGTCTTGTTTGCGGGCGCTCTTCAAAAGTATTCGCGTTCCGCTTCCGCTCTTCGAAGCGCATTCACCCGTCCCGAAACTTTTCCAAGCTTGCAAAAGTGATACCGTATCCCAGTTGCAAAAGATTTTTCGTCAAAAAAAGATCGGGGCGCAGGGGCACACACAAAGGTGTGGCGCGCGACATTGTCACATGTTCATGTCTTGTTTGCGGGCGCTCTTCAAAAGTGTTCGCGTTCCGCTCTTCGAAGCGCATTCACCCGTCCCTAGGCAGTTTCGATGGTATGCGAATGCGACTCTTTGTGCTGACATGCTAACAAACAGGGAACTTCGTCAAGAAAGTTGTATCTTGCAAACACCATGTTGTCTGTATCTGCTCGGCTAGACACCACACCACCAACATGCGAGAGACAGTTGCTCCCATCGACATGTTTTGAAGAGAACGAGGACGACTGTGGCATAGAGACGCAGTCGAATCAGAAGAACAGAACGAACACCTGGAAGGGATACGAGGTTGAGTGGAGAAGTCTCCTACTGGGAAGCGCGATGAAAACATGATGAAACAGCTCATGTATGCGCTATTGTATATGTTCATGAAATCCTTAGGTCACTGGTTGGAATCCGGAAATAGTTTTCTTTCTACCACGTTCACAGAGTATTTGAATTGGGAGGACCTTCACCTGTACTTCTAATGAAATGCGATTCCGGACAGATGATTTGAACTGATTTGATTTGAAAACAAGGTTTTTGATTCGC
>CAWZYM010000134.1:0-40000 GCA_963966185.1 Rhabditoides inermis
AAAACCATACAGCTCAATCACACAAATCTAGACAGTCGGATGGAACGCACCTTGACTGTGAGATCGGGCACCCTGCGCTGCAGCTCCTCCACGAGATGCGACCACACCGCCTCTGCTTCTCCGCCAACACTCGCTGTCACACTGCTCACGCTGTCGTTGCGACTGCGCAGCGACTGAAAGTATCAAATACCCATGGAACTGGAGCAAATACGGAACGCCACAACCACAAGAGCTCAAGAACTAATGCGGTCAATAATTCACATAGCAATCATGTACTCAATTTTTTCCAAAACAAACAGCACCCACCTCCCTCCTCCCCCTTTCTCATCCTGCGCGCCCCTCCTCCTCCGGCGAGTCGCAGCCGCAGCACGTAGCCGGCGCCGTACGTGGCCTTGATGTACTGCGGCGAGCCTGCCAGCAAGGAAGTGGTACACAAAGCACGCATACAACTAACCGATACACTCGAATCGTCCGTTAACCATGATGGCTAAGCGACCGCACAGAGCCTCCACCTGGAAGGGAATGATTAGCTTGTAGCTAAACAACTTGATTGTGGATGTGGTGTAGACAGACGAGATGAGGGAAATGAAAGGACATGCTATTGACCTCTTCCATGCTGTGTGTGGTGAGGAGGCGGAGCGACGGCCTGCACCTCGCAGCCCAAGGCCTGCAAGAGTTGCATTTCAACTTTCCACCCAAACTATAAAGATAAAGGTAAAAGTAGACTTCAAGAGACTTATGTTTATGAGTATTCTGTGGGGGGACACCCAAACTATGCAACGCAACACGCATATCAGACCATTTTCAAATGAGGCAACGGCGATACCCACCTTGAGTATCCTCCACCGGCTGCGCGGGGTCCATGCCGGTGGTGGGCTCGTCGAGCAGCACGCACGCCGGCGCACCGCACAACGCCATCGCCAACGAGAGCTTGCGCTGCAACACCACCTCATGAACAAAACATCTGACAAGGTGAAAGCGTACCTTGGTTCCTCCGGAGAGGTTTCCGGCGCGCACGCGAGCGTAGCGCGACAGATCGAAGCGCGCCATCAACTCGTGCGCCAACTGAAAATACACAAATTATAGTTTCTTAACTATGTCAACCACAATTCTAAGAGCTCTTCGAAAATGCTCGCATCGCTCACCGGCGTGATGGAGCAGCAGGCGTATCCGTGCATGAGGGCGTAGATGCGCAGGTGCTCGAGCACGGTGAGGTCGTCGTAGAGCGCGTCGAACTGCGGACAGAAGCCCAGCCGCAACAAAGCATCCCCACTGAAAGAATACGTGAATGATAATGCAAATGACAACAATCAAAAACAGCGAAATCACAAAAAAATATCAAAAAAAATGAGGTCGGAACTTTGTAGTGAGAAATAGCGCTCTTGTCTGGTTTTTACGAGTGTACTACGCGACACTACGGAGTCAGCGGGCAGAATTTAGCTGTTTCAAAATCGATTTATCAGGCTAAATAGAGTTTAAACTATGTGAAACGTACCCCAAGACAATTTGCTGTCCTCCCATGGTGACAGATCCACTATTCTGGCGACACTGACCGGACAAGACAGAGAAAGTGGTCGTCTTACCCGCGCCGTTCACTCCCAGAAGTCCTGAACAGAAACGCGTCATGAACCAAGCGATAGGATCATACCAAAGCAGGATCCAGGTTCGACGGCGACCGAGATGCCCTTGACGGCGTGTACGCTGCGTCGATGCGCCACGAACGGTGGGTCTGGAGGAGACACTGATGAGTGAAATGAGGAGATAGGACTCACCACAACCAGATCATCTATCAGGAGCATGTCCTCCTTCTCCACCTCCTTCTTCTTGTCCATTCCCAGTTCCACACCGCTTATCGAGACGTCCGCGAGTGACACGCTCACGTTCACTCCGCCCCTCTCAGCTATCCTCTTCACTCGCTCTCGCTCTTCTGTCACCTCCAGTCGCTCATTTTCCCTTTCGGTCAATGGCTCAACTTTGCGTTCACAGATCCTAGAATATCACTGTAGTGAGAAGTATCTACTGTGTCACCCACTGTGTATCCTGGGAATGTATGAGAAGACGATGGTGACGAGATAGCAGACAACTGCCACGAGCCACATGGCCCAGAAGTAAGGAGTGAGGTCGCCAGATTGGAAGATGGTCCTGCAAGACCATCAAGAATCAAGATTTTATGTCCCGCTCTTTCGAGGGGATTCAAAAAATGAGAAATACTCATAATTGCTCCTCTACACGGAATTCTTTAGTAAAAGGCGAAAGAATTTCACGGTCAAATGTAGGGGGAACCAGAGATACTGAAAACGGCGCAGGCTGGGCTCTAATGGGGTGGCCTCGCGCAAATCGCGCCGGGTTAGTGCCACCCTCTGGGGGCGGGCCAGACCGCGGCAGTAGCGGTCAGACTGGCGCGATAAGGCAGCCCGAGGGACGCGGTTTTTGCTCACATATTCTTCACCCATGGATGGGACTATAGAATAACCCACTTGATGTCGCTTTCGTCGTTGGTGTTCGCAAACTGCTCGATCTTCACCTCATACGCGTGAATCACCATCACCATGATACCTAAAACAGACAGTTGACACAAGAGCAACAGAGGACCACACACCTCTAGCCAGCGAATATCCGGGAAAGATTCGGAAGAGGTTATCACAGTGCACAAACATCTTATTCAGGAAGTTATTCTTGTAGCCAAACATCTGAAATGACGTCATCAGCTTCGTGCCAGCTTCGTGCGCGGTCTCGCATACCTGCAGCAGAAACGCCGTGAATATGGTGGAAATGTTGAGGAATAGCGCGACATGACCAGAGTGATGTATGAGGAAGAGGCGTTCGTCTGAATAGCATGAATATCTCTCTATCACTCCTCCCAACTCACCTTGAAAAAGAGTGAGATCACATAGACAAGAGGAATGCTCGCCAGACCATAGAAGATCACCAGATAGACAATAGCAAGAAAATTGTATCTGAAAGAGGAATGAAACAACTCGAGGAACGAAACAACCGACTCTTGCACGTAGATGGGCATGTGGAATAACCACACAACGAGGAGAGTGAGCGCCGCCGGGAGGAAGTAGTTCAACAAGTCCGTCACAATGGTCACATTCAGTACATCAGAGGAGTGAGTCTGAAATTGGATCAGATGAGAAGAAAGAGAGAGAGAGAGAGAGAGAGAGAGAGAGAGAGAGGGCGGTACTCAGTACTCACCAGCCATCCACTGCAGATGGATCGCCTTCGTCTCCTTCTCTCTCACTATCAGATAGACGAACGAGCAAGGCACGAAACACAGAGCGATCGCGATGAACGCCGCGATCAGAATGTCGTTGTTCTGCAGGCTGAAAGAGCTAGCGTTAGCCGCGACGCGACCGCGCCATCGCTTACATCTGCTCGTAGTTGAGCACCGCGCCGTCCGACGGGAACGGGTGGTTAGTAAGGCGGATCGCAAACTTGCCCGGCTGTGCGATACTGCAATGGTGATTATAATATCACACTCCATTATTATCATACCTCTGATTTCTGGCGAGCACCGCGCGCAGCATGACATTGTGCAGCGAGTTGAGGTAGACAGGCGCCGAGTGGAAGGGCCGGTTGTCGTAGCCGACCTTGGTCACCCTGCGCACCGCCAGTCTGGTCAGCTCGTCGCGCGCCCGACATGTTGCCGCCTCCCGAGCCGAACCCCACCGGCACCCACTCCTGCTGGTAGCCAAAGTCCAGCGAGCCGTCCCTGCAATGCAGATGAGTACTCGCCCTGCCCGCCACCACCCACCTCCTCTCGTCGTATTTGCGCGTGCCCGCAATGATCCACGCGTCCCGCGAGACACCCGTCAGGTCCATCAGCGTCATCTCCGACAACATCCTCACCTGCAATGGCTACAGTGTGTCCGAGTGCGCCACACGTCCTCACCCGCGCACGCTCAACGCCGTGTCCGTACTGTGTGAAAGGACAATTGGCGGCGGGATTGACGCTGTCACACAAGCAGTGCATTTCCAGAAACTTCTCTGAAAACGACAATGATCTCGGATCCTCACACTCGTCTTCTTCTCCCCGAACTGACTGTTGGTGGAGTTGTCTCGGCGCAGTTGGCCGAGGGTGGGCGAGTACGCGTACTCGCCCGACACGTGCACCGAGCGCTTGCAGTGATCGTCCATCATCCATATCACAACGTGCGTGCCCTGCACTCGCACAACATCATCTACCTCATCCAAACATTCATGTTATGTACAATGTGCAACTTCCTAGAGGCACACTTGCACAGAACTCAATGTGTTGAAGAAAATATAAACGTCATGTATTGTGTTATACAAGAAGAGAGCCTCACCAGATCCACCTTCTTGTACGGTCGGTAGGCGTGGTAGTCCAATTGGTCGTTGAACACGCACACGCCGTCAGGACCGGCCGGATTCGTCAGCTAAACACAAGTACACAAGGTAAACAAATAAACGAAGTGAAAAAACAACCCCACCTGCTCGATCATCTCCCACCCGCTGTAGTAGTCCTCTTCCACAGGCTGGGTGAGGTTGGCGTACGGGTAGCGCCAGTCCTGCTCAAAGTTTGAAAAGAGAAAGTAGGTGGTCTGGAAGAGAATCAGTCAAACTCTCAATTATAGGCATTGCTAGCCTGTTTGTCGAAGCTGGCGTTGAGGTACTGAGCAGTGCTGAGCTCAAGTCGGGGAGGGGTGCGGTCGACGGACAAATTCGGCAGTGCCACTCCCATACCCATCAGTACAAAGAGCTTCAAGAATGAATAGATGGAGAGCTAGGGGAGGACCGACCACAGGCAGAAGCAGCTGCGAGCAGAGCGTCTTCCACGAGCGCACGGCGACCAGGGCCCTCTTGAGCAGCAACCCCAGCAGCTGGCTGCCCTTCCGACGCCACCCACCCTCGTGTCGCGCGAATGACGAGAAGTCAATCGGATCACTGCAAGCCCTTCTCACTCTTCCTTCCTCATCCATCCCCCACCTCCTCTCCTCGTCCCTGTGTTTGTGCTCCCGCATCTCCTCCGCGCTCACGCTGTACTCCTCCTTCTCCGCCGCCGTCTTCTCGTTCATCAACTTCATGAAGATCTGCGGGGAGGAACCGATGAGGGGGGAACAGAGCGGACACTCACATCCTCCAGTGTATCGTCGTTCAGTCCATAGGCAGTGACGAGTGGTCCCCTGACGGCTGCTGCTGGCTCAGCCGATCCACTCGCAGACACCATTTCCGCGTTGACCGATTGGAGTTTGGTCAGAGCAGCGCCGATCTGTAGATAAAGAAACTGTACATAGAGAGAGAGAGAGAGAGAGAGAGAGATTGCGCGTACCTGTTCGTCGCTCCACCCGGTGAGTGTGTATATCGCCTGCTCGCCCTTCTTCTTCACGTCGTGGACGGTGGGGCCGCAGCCGATGAGAAGCGCATTCACCGCGTCCTGGTCTCTGCAAGACGAATGTGTTGTGCCACTCGCATCCTCACCACACATCTCTCCATTTCTTGTATATGCCTGTATCCCTCTCACCTGCTGACAACGGACAGACGATAGCCGTCGCCGTACTCTTCCTTCAGCTCCAGAGGCGAGCCCGACGCTCGCATTTCACCCTGGTTACGATTATTTTAAAATAACTGAGAAAGGAGAAACGTACCTCCGAAATGACGAAAATTCTATCAGAGATCGTATCCGCCTCGTCCATGTGGTGCGTTGCCACTAGAATCGTCGTCGTCTTCTTGTACTTGGCTAAATATGTTGTAAATGAATAAATTATTTGTTCCATGATAAATGTGAACAAAATATTGGGATACATGTTTCGTAAATTGTATGTCAAATTTGCAAAAAAGTGCTGTCATCCGCAGGATTCGAACCTGCGCCCTCCGAAGAGGACTGCGACCTGAACGCAGCGCCTTAGACCACTCGGCCAGAATGACATGAGAGCAATGCCCGCATAACACTAGAGGTGTGCGCCGCGAGATTACACTGCCGCCAATGCAATAGTGATTGCCGCCTAACAGAGACCCCGCACAACCAACCTAGCAGTTTCCAGATCGCCCTTCTCGCATGCGGGTCCACTCCGGCGGTCGGCTCGTCCAGAATCACACAACGCGAATCTGAAATACGATAGGCATTGACGAAGCTGAAACTCAGTTCACCTCCAATGAAAGCTATTCCGATGCTGAGTCGCCGCTGCATTCCTCCACTCAACTGGCCCCCGAACGCGTCTCGCTTCGCCTCCAGACCAATGTCCAGCAGCATGCGCTCCACCTCCAGGGAGCGCTCCACCTGGAAGGACACAAGCGAATGAAGGGAAGAAAGTGGTGGACCCACCTTGTCCATTCGCGGGTTCTTGAGTCGCGAGTAGAAGTAGAGGTGCTCCCACACAGTGAGCTTCTCGAACAGCACGTTGTGTTGCGGACACATGCCGATTGAGCCGTTCACGTGCACGGACCTGCAACAAGTAATGAAGTTTTACAGAATTTGAAGAGGAAGGAGGCATAGCAGAACGTAGCACTCTTGATTGATGAGAGCAGCGCACTGTCAATGCTTCTCTCCACTCACCCATCACTCGGCTGCGTCATTCCGCAGATCATTTTCATCGTCGTCGACTTGCCGGCGCCGTTGTCGCCGAGAAGACAAGTGACGTCACCCTGAATGACATAGTAAGGAGTGGGGGTGGAAACCTGCCATACCTTGTACATCTCCATGGACAGCCGATTCACTGCGTACATCCTCGCCCCTCTCTTTTTGAACTTCTTGCTCACTTCCCGCAGTATAATCCCCGCCTCTCGTCCGTTCACCGTGTAGTCACTGAAACATTGTTTATTCCATTCCCTCTATTCTTCTTCATCCACATACATCTCCTCCCTCTCCTCCTCCTTTCCCCTCTTCTTCCGAATCCATCGCAGCAATGCCACCACAGCATAGTCCCATCGATCCGCGATTCCTGAAAAGTAAAAAAAAATAACAGTGAACAAAATCAAAATGATCGTTACCGTGCTGTCCCGGATTCACTCGATTCAGATACGCCGCTATGAACAGGTACAGAAAAGAGGCGAGAATCTGATATTGATCGATAATCGATAAGTCGATATTGAATAAATCGATACTCACCATTACGAACATCACAGTGCCAACGTTAACGATTTCGGCGCTGTTTTTGGCATGAATTGGGTTGTGCATCAGATTTCCAAAAGTGTAGCCAGAGCCTGAATTAGTGATGACCACCCACAAAGTTTTCAGCTCACCGCTCAAATCCGCGTACATGACGTATTTCAGCGCGATTCCGAAAGCAGATGGAACGACGAAACACGCGAGCAGAGTCAACTCCCAGTCGACGATCTAAGTCGGCGGATGAAATGGTAAATGATCTCATACGCGAACATACCTTGTAGGTAGACTTCTCGACGATAGCAATGTAGAGGCAGGGCATTATAGCGACAAAGTAGATGATCGCCGTGTACGAAGTGGCTGTCTTGGCATGCAAGAACCTGGAATGAAACCCTAGTATCAACGAAACATTTCTAGAACCCACATAGAAGACAGCAGAAACGCAAACGACACGGCTGCGAAGATGTAGATTTCGAAGAGAAGAAAGAGAACAGCAGTGCTCGTGTGAGGCAGCACCTGCAAAACATCTGTCATCCGCAGGATTCGAACCTGCGCCCTCCGAAGAGGACTGCGACCTGAACGCAGCGCCTTAGACCACTCGGCCAGAATGACACATGCGGAAAAGAGAGCGCAGCGAGAGTAACGCGTTATCGCAAACACACCAGAGCGCGGTGTCTCATCGCAACACGAGTGTAAAAAGATATAGGAGACAACGTACTGAAAATCCCCAGAAGAAGAGGCACATGGCGACGTTGGACAGAGTGGCGATGGGGACGACGGTGGTGAGCCAGCCGAGCCACATGGACACAGTGCGCAGACCCATCGAGTGCATCATCTGACAATCGACACAGTCATGTCGCTACGCACTCATCCCCTCACCTGCTTGAGTCCCTTCTCCTTCTCCGCCACCACAGTCTCCACGAGCACAGCCACTGCGAACATCCATGAGAGAGCCAGCAGGAGGGGAAGGATCGGCACCATATCCGACACGAAACTGTGCGAGAGTGACAAACGAGGCGGAAAGCGCACACTCACTCGTCCTGTTCGAAGCAGGGGAAGGGGAAGATCTGGAGCACTGTGCCCGGCTCGCGCACCTTCGTCCCGCCCATCACCGTGATCATCGCCCGCTCAATCATCTCCTGAACGGGACACGCGTGACAAGGAACGATGGTATGTGACAACGCACCTGTACGTACAGGAACCCGAACGTGTAGTACTGATCGTCCCAGTCACTGGGACCCGCGTATTGAGAGTTGAAATTTTCTGCGGCCAGCGTGGTCGGCACAAAGGAGGAGTTCTGACATGCGCAACTCACATTCCATCGTTCCTTCTCCTCTTTCTCACCTGTCTAATTCTGTAGTTTATCACAGGCCCCAGGCGTCCCTTATTCAACTCCTTGATGTCGTCATCGAACAGCACCGCTGACAAAATCGACCATGAACTGAATCCAATCAATAAATCAATACCTGCAATGACGGTCTCATTGTCGTGGTAGTTGTTCACATATGCCATCAACATCGTCTCGTTCTCAAACCCTCGGAAGAAGGAGAACTGCGAGACGGGGTCATTGATGAGAGAGTAGGTGGTGGAGATGGCGGATATCTAAAATTGAAACGCTAGGTAACCCCCGGGAAACTATCGTCACACTCACGGTATTGTTGACATCCGCGGGCAGGTCGGTCATGGCTCGCGCCCAGTCCGCGTGCTCCACCGCGTCCACTAGCTCCGGCTCTCCCGCACCCGTCCTACCATCGCGCTTCTTTCGCCATATCGTCCACTTCCGATTCCATAGATTCCCTATCTTCCGCGACCATTTCTCTACATCCGACATCAACTCCTCGCGGAACTGGCTCATCTCGACATCCAGACGATTCATGTATAGCGGAAGAAACACGTGGTAGAGTTTTACTAGCTGAAAGAAGAGTATTCATCCACTGACTATATCATTTCTCTCTCTCTCTCACACACTCTCACCTCGACCGACGACGAATACACTCCGCCCTCAACAAGGCTCTGTAGGTTAATATTGTGCTGCTTGAATCGGTCGATCACGCCGCGGATATCGGCCAGGAAAGAGAACGTCGTGTTGGCCTGTGATGGGAAAAATGAGCGAAGAGGTAGGGGGACCCTCCCCCAGACACGCACCTCCTCGATGACGCTCTGCACAATGGGCACATTCGGAGCGTAGACAATCTTTCCACCGTCGCGAACGTACTTTGCGAGGATCATGAAGCGCATCAGCTGGTTGTCCGACACTCAAATCAAATCGACGTATTTATCTCTCTCTCTCTCTCTCTTTCTCTCTCTCTCTCTCTCTCTCTCTCTCTCTCTCTCTCTCTCTTCTCTCTCATGTGATTTCACAAATACTTATTCATATAGTTGTTATCTCATTTTTCAAGACTCAATCCGAACGCCAACAACTTATCTCAAAAGGACACGTGATAACGCTTGATAGTGATACCGCAAAGTCAAAGTAATGTGCGCCCATACCATGGGTTGCAGTGAGCATGCTCTGCGTGACGTCACTGTAGCGTTTCGGAAACGCGCCGCCGCACACGGTATCTCTCTGGAAACGCCACAGAAACGACAACACAGGAGTGTCGCCATCGGCAATGTTCGGGTCCTGAAAAAAAAAGATTGATTATGAAACATTGAAACAGCCATTTTGATGAACACACCTCGTCTCTCGGCAGTGCCTCCTGAATCCTTTTCAAATTCGCCTGCAACACCGACAGTCGCCATAGAATCTTGCTCTAAACCGAAATAATGACGTCACAGTGTACGTTATCAGTTGTTTATATACATCGCCCATATATAATGACTGGAAAACGATCGATAATCTCATTGAATATCAGTTTGTTCACACACACAGATTGCACTGACATCGCCAAGCGATAAGACAACCGGAGAAAATCGAACATGCAAACGCCACACTTACCGCATTAGCGAACTGAGGCGCCTTCTCTTCCAGAAAAGAGCACAACTTCTAAAATGAAATAATTTTCCAGATCTCTCTCTCCCTCCCTCTCTCTCTCTCTCTCTCCCTCTCTCTCTCGGTAATTTCTCTCCTACTCTTTCTTTCGCACTCTTTATCTTCAACACACCGGGTTCGCTTCACACGAGGTATCATTGCTGTGTATAAGTCGCGACTCAAATGTATTGTTCTCTTCTAAAAAGATGTCGTAAGAAATCTCCGTCTCATCACAAACCGAGTATATGCGAGAACTGAGAGGAGAAAGAGCGCAGCTGAATGTGGAAGTCCATAAGTTCATTTATATCATCAACTGAATTATCAATTGACTCCAGCAACTGAGGTAACCTGAAAATCAATTCTTCAGTTCACAATCAATAAAACTGTTCCAAGCTAACGAACGTGGAATTATCCAGTTTCTGAAATCCATAGTCGTCGTAGTTTACAGTAGTGCAGAAAGAGCGGAGTACTGCGAATATGCCGGCAGAAGACAATGCTCGACTTTCGTAGACAGTCTCTACAATAAAATAATGAACAAGTACGGAATGTTCTCATAATTTAACTTACTAATATCCACTTTGTTCGGGGGCTGATTCCACCTGACCATGCAAAGGAAAAGCACTAACACAATGGGTAGTAGAAACTCAATGAGCGTTGCAATCTAAATGCTGAATAAGACAGAAAAACAATCACACAACTCACAGGCCTCCGCTTCTTCGATTGGAAGCTCTTCCATGTTAGCAAACGAACCTGATCTAGAATAGCACACGCCATGGAATGATCACCTTATCTCCTCTCACTCTTGAAATGACGGTTCGCAATCAAAGATGATTCATGTGAAGACGACAAAATCATAAGAGTAACGTAAAAATGATGTATAACTTAACACATATATTAACAATAACAAATTTATATCGTAACAATGGAAGGTGTTTATTGGGCCTCCTGCTGAGCCTTGAGCCTGAGGAGGTAAGCCTTCTTGTTGAGGACACGGTTCTTCTTCTCGGCCTGGGTGCTCCTCTTGGCGTTGTACCTCTTGGACTCTCCCTTGAACTCCTTCTTGGCGGGAGCCTCCGGGTTGGCGCGGATAGCGGCATGAGCCTTCTTGTACATCTAAACAGAAACGAATAAGTAAACGCATTTCTTTCAGACAAACAAAAAATTACCTCCTCGATTCCCTCAGCAGAGACTCCGGCGGAGATGAACTTGGAGAACTGGCGCTTGTAAGCCTCCTCGTCCTCCTCCTTCAAGGAGGTCATGTACTCGGACACGTGCTTTCCGAAGATGCGGTCACGATGAGCCTCAGCGGAGTAAGACTTCTCCTCTCCGTCGTATCCGAAGAAGCGGGTCTCGCTAAAAGTAAGATTGAAAACATCAATAGCTCAGAGAATAAACAATGAATAAGAGCACTCACCTGTGGGGCACGTCAATACCTCCATCGGCGACTCCCTTCATGACGGCGAAGACCTTAGCTCCAGTGGTAGTGCGGACAAGTCCGACATCAAGAACAGCCTTGAAGGGGGCGAAGTCTCCCTCCTGCTCGGCGCAGTAGTACTCTCCGTCAACGTTGACCTGTCCCTCGTAGGCCTTGTCACGGTTGATCTTCTTCAGCTGGCGGCGAGCCAGGAGAAGTCCGGTAGCGTACGCAGCGGCGTAGTTGGTGAGTCCGACCTGAATAACACAAATATATCCTAGACATTGAATTTATACTCATTAAATAAGAGTAATACCTCACCTTGATGCCGTACTTAGGGAGCTCGTGAGCGTAAGCAGCGCACACGACGTGGTCTCCCTCGATGCGAGAGTAAGCGATCTGAAACCACGTAATGCAAAACAAATTTTGTTCATGTTGATAATCAAAACTAAGTAAAATAATAATAAAATATTTTGTACCTGGGCGATAATGTCCTTGTTGGTGAAACGGACGATGAGACGGTACTTGGGGGTGTTGTACTTGTTCTTGTCCTGGACGGTCAGACGCTTGCGGGCAAAGTAGTCAGTCTTTCCCTCACGCCTACGCCTCAGCTTGACCTGGTAGCGCTTGAAGTAGGCCTTGTTCTTCACGACCTTCACGAAACCCATTGTTACCCTGCAATGTGAACATTGAACATAGCGTAAACGACGTTCATAATTGTATAAATATATGGATAATACAGACAATCAAAACACATGAAAATTATAAAACTCGCAAAATTTTTGAAAAATTCGTGAAAGTGAATGCTATCTCCATCGCTCCATGTATTAGGCAATAATACTCAGTGAAGGTCTCGCGCGGAACCAAAGAATTACGGTAGTTAAGGGCAACGCGCCAATCACATGAGAGCCGCTGCAATGTTGCAATCTATTCAATTTTGGCTATTTTGTTTCGTGTCGTGTGTTTTTGGTGTTCTTATAGTCATCAATAACACATGCTAATTATCTGTTGTTGTTTTGCTTGTGTGTTATATCGTGTTTCTTTCACCGCATTTCTAAGCAGCTTGCAAGCTGGGCCAAAAAATTTTTTTTGTCAAAACTCAATGGGAAAACGGCGAAAAAAATGTTTTTCGACCATCTTGCAAGCGGCTCTAGTTTTAGTTCATTCTTTGTTCGTGCTCCTGGGAACTGTTGATGTTGCTGAAAACAGTTTTATCTTTATTCATTCATTTAGTTCATCATTTTATTGGTATTATTATTTTCATTAATATTTAGTTTATGATTCATTCACCGAATTCGATAATTCGCGTTAATTCGTTTTCGTGTTATATGCTCTTATTCTTTTATTACCTAATTGGAAACGAAATGGTCATGTTATTGATTGCAGGTAATTAAACAAAATGCGCGCCAAGTGGGCCAAGAAGCGTATGCGCAAGCTGAAGAGGAAGAGAAGAGCCCAGAAGAAGTAAGCCGCTCGTGTCGTTTCTTCTACGTTCTGGATATCTCTGATCGCCCAAGCTGCACCGTTACTCCATGTATTCAATTTAATAAAAAAAACTTTCTTTTTCAATGCGTTTATTCATGCAATATTCACGGAATATAGTATTGAAACATTCACAGAATGAAAACCGTAGAAGTATAAAGTGGGTTGATGTATGTCTCACGACATCCCTATACATTTTATTACAGTAAACCATAGGCTCTAAGTGTGAGATAGCTAAAGATATTGGCCCCGGATCGCTCGCGACCCAAAGCGGTGCTTGCTCGTCAATGGATATACGGTCGGTCCGGCGCCACTATTTCAAAGCTGTATTGCGCATACACGGTACGTAGGGAGGAGATCGCTCAATAGTAAGTGAACGTGCGGTGGCGACACCCGCAGCACTCCCACCGCCTAGCGCACCGGGCCCGACACGTTCGTCCTCCCCAGGCGCACTACAGCTGTGAAAGAGCACCGCGCGTACCGCCGACTATGTACAGGGTTGAATGGGCGCGCCTAGTAGTACTGGACGGGCTGGAACATGGGGCACTTGGAGTACCACTGCTGGCAGGTGTTGGCCAGCTCGGAGGTGGCGGGCGGGTTGCACATGGCGTGCACGCGAGGGTGCGTGTTGGCGCACTTGCACTCGTCGGTGCAGTGGGCAGCAGTGCAGTCCGGGGTGCAGGTAGCGATGATCGCGGCGGTCAGCTTCTTCTTGTCAGCCGGCGACGAGGGCACCTGCTTGCTCTGCGAGCCGATGGGCAGATCGAGAGCCGCGAAGTCACCTCCCTGCAATCACAACAGTGAACTACACTCTTTTCAGGGGATTATGAATATGCATCACGATTGTCAGTGTGTGCTCACCTTGGGAAGAGGGGGAGGAACGACTAGGCCGGCGGCGGTCGCATCGGGAAGCGCGGGCGGGTTAGCGAGCTTGCTGTCCGAGCAGTGCTTCTCGTAAGCCGGGCAGAACTTGGTGAGCTTGAAGAAGGTGGCGCGGTCGAGGTTGGCAGCGTCTCCGCCGCAGTACTTGCGGTAGTGGGCGGCGTGCTTGGCGCAGTACGCCTCGACGCGATCGTCGCGACGGGTGCGAGGGGCGGCTGGAAAGGCGAGCGATCAGTGCGTGTTACAGTCTCCTATGCACTCTATTGGTCCCCCGCCTGTCTCAATCCCCCATTCGCAGCCACTAATGCGGACTACTGTATCAGGGATGTGGAAGAGGCGGGATCATCTTTCGCATCTTTCGATCATCACACTGGATAGGATGGATGGGGATAGTAACCCGCCGCGGTGAGAGAGAGCGAGAGAGCGCCGCAAGTGGGACGATGTTAAAAAGTCGCGATGATTTACGATGTGCTTGGGTGTTGATAAGAATAGCAAAAAGAGGGCGGCGCGTACGGCGAGCGAGCGATTCTCTAATGATTGAAGCGCGCAAACCGGATGGACAAATGGGGATATCGGCAATATGATGTATTAATAAGACGCTCGAAAATGGTTCGCAGTTCGGAAAAGCGCGGATGAGAGATAACAAAGTGCGCAGTGCTGGTTGAAAAAGAGAGGAGCGCCGAAAGGCGTCGGAATAAAGGCAGACACTCACCTTCAATGAGCAGGTTTGCGACGAACGCGGCAGCGACGAGGTAACGGAGGAAGGCGGACATCATGCTCGTTTGCCTGTTGAGGGCCTATTTGCATAACTTGCAGTACAACACTGCAGATGCTCGATCGGCTCGCCGCCGCGCTTATATGGGTGCGCGCGCGGCCCGCCCCCTGCCGCCGATTGGCTGGCGCCGCCCACTGCTCTCACGCGGCTGGACGCCGACGAAGAGCACCGGGGCGAACTTCGAAGATGCGAGAGAGAGGAGAGGAGAGAGACGAAGGAGAGACACGAGAGACACGACTCGCACCCGGGCTATTTCGGGACGGCCGTCATGCGATCGCGAAAATAGGGATAGCTGTTTTTCATCGGGGACGATGAGAGAAGCGGCGGGTGGAAGTGGGGGCAGAGAGCGCGCGAGACGACGACGACGACGGCTGCGTGCGTGACGCGCCCGAAATGGTTCTCTCGTGATCATCTTGGTCACTCTCCGCTCTATCGCTTCAACATACATCTTCATCAACGGACGCGCCGTACCCGAGCCAGCCAGCCAACTTCGAGATCGCCGAGAGAAAAACGCCACGACTTCTTGAGAGAGCACATCATCTCTCTGTCCAAACAACTCAACAACAAACCGATATGTCAACCTGTCATCCATCCGGGGTTAAAATTAGCCAGCATTCCAATTTTTGGGTTCGACTGAAGGTCGGGGAGAACCCAGATGCGTGACTCTTTCTTTCTTCTTTCCAAATCACACTGTTTGGGAATCTACTGTACTTTCGGCTGTCTGTCTGTCTGTTCTTTCTTCTTCTTTGTGCAGTTCAAAAACTCAAGGAGAAGCGTTTGTTTGCGCATAATTCGGGTTTCAATTGAACAGGCTACTTGCATCCGCATCCCGTTCCTGTCCTCTTCAGGCCTTCGAGGCATTCACAGTCGGAGGGGTTGTTCGGTTCAACAGGGTGCGGCCGGGCATACCCCCATCCATCCCCTGCTGCAAAGAACAGACAAACTTTCTCTCTGCAAACTTGGAACGGGATTGCATAACTGCCTGGGGGCGACAATAGAGACGACGGAACGATGCCGCACATTCCTAGCACATCCCATTGTCGCCGCATGTTTGCGTTTTTTTCGGTGCTTCACACACTGTTCACACTCATATGGCAATGAATCGAGAGAGGGCGCAAAAACGATGCAACAATTCAAGGAGAAGGTAAGAAAAACCATTTTGTGACTCAAGCGTCACACCTGCGCTCAAACGTTCACGTTTGCGTTTTTTCTATTATATGTAAATGTGAATGAGTTTCACTTTCACTCTCTTGTAGTCACACGACGCTGCTCATCCACTGCAATCATGAAATGCTCCATAAATCAACGCGGGTTGGAGCGGTCGGTCCGCCGGAAGCTCCCCGGGTACTGTACGCCCCCGCGCAATCACCACTTGCCGGACCAAAATAGACGCGCTTTTTCCACCACTCGTGTCTATTTCCGCGCTCACGCGTGATTTATCAAGAATCATCGTCTATCCTATCTGTGCCAAACATAGCTCTCGCACCCACTTCCGGTGTCCCCCCACTTTGTCATGTAGTCTCGTACTTGCTTCCGTCCTCATCGATGATGTTGCATGTTCGATCTTCGCCCCTCCGTTGTTTTCGAGGAAGGCTCGACCGGTCTCTCCTCACCCCTCCCGCGCGTGGATTGATGATCCGCCGATCACTCACTCGCCGTTTCCTGTCGCCCAAGAATAGAGGTGACATCATCTCTGTCACGAATCACACGTCTACGGAACAGAGCGACAATCACAATAACCCGATGTGTCTGGGGGAGTTGGGGGACGGCGACAAAGCCGCAGGGTCAGGAGATGGCGAACAGCACAGTCGACAATGGAGACGTCTCTCTCTCTCTCTCTCTCTCTCTCTCTCTCTCTCTCTCTCTCTTGATTCGACCGATTAGAGCTGACCGCTGTGAGACAATCGGCAGTGTTGCCACGCGCGAGAAGCGACAATAGCACGCGTGGTCACAGCTTCTCCCTTTCTCTCGATTGTTCCATAGTCTTTGATTTTGTACAACAGGTGTTCTCCTTTTCATTATCACACATCACATCATACTTTTCATCACGACAACCACCGATATCGGTTTCTCTGCTATAGTTTGATTTTCTAATCTCCAGCACATCACGCGCACCTACGCTTCTCTCTGTCTATTTCGCTCTCTCTCTCCCTCCTCTCTCTCTCTCTCTCTCTCTCTCTCTCTCTCTCTCTCTTTCTCTCTCTCCTTTGCATGCACAGACGACAAGATAGCTAGATATCCATCGAAATACCGTTTCTTCTTTCGCAGCGCGAGAACGCCGCTTCAGCTACCGTAGCGCTGGCCTTGTTCCAGACTGCGCTGTGCTGTATATCACTCTCGTCCACTTTCTGCCGCTGCAGCATCACGCGCATTGTGCCCAGGTTCGACATAAACTCATCACGGAGAAAACACAGAAAAAAGCGGCGTCCTTTGGCGGACGCCGCCGCGGCCAACTTTCAATGTTTCGTGTGCTTTCGATGAAACTGTGCGCGCTTCTTTGGCGCGTACCGGTTCATGCCTGATAGACATCAAACGGCTTCTTCTGAATTCCGGGGTGCCTCGTTTTTCGACAGTCAGGCGAGCGAGCGTCGTGTGTCTCAAAAATGATGGCGCATCCATCATCGCGCCGACTAATTTTAGACGCCGTGTGTCATGTTTGTACCCGTTGTCTCGGAATGCGTGTGTACTTCTAGTCGCACTCCCGCCCCATGCCGCTGCGATACACGTTGTCTGCCAAATCCACGCGACACTCGCACACACTCGCACCCGTCGTGAAACCACATCTCCTGCTCTTCTCCTCCGCGCTTTTTGATGGTGGATGATGGATGGCGTTCGTGGCGCATCTGTCGACGAAACAGGGCTGGTGTGGTCGCGCTCGCGAGGTCGCCTCGCTCCCCGACCGACGGCGGAGGCAGAGAAGAGGCAGAGAGCGCGTCTATCGGGGAGAAGCAGACACCCGGCGCGAGTCGCGAACAGATATTTTTGGCGACTCGTGCAGCGGCCGGCGCTGCATCTTCGAAGATCGGGCGAAACCGGTGCGGGATGAGAGAGAGGGGCGAGAGAGCGTGGCGGCGGGAGAGAGTGCGAGTGGCGACTCGCGCTTCTCTCGCATTACAGCACGTGTGTCACGCTGTGCGGGCGCATAACTGACCATCATCTCCCACCTTCCCTCTATCTCTTTTGGTCGTGATCTTTTCCACTGATCAGCAGCCTCATCAATCTACTCGCTCTTTATTCGTCTCACGTCGAGGCGATGCCTCTCCAATAGATCACCCTCAGCCAGTTACCTCGCAACTCGTTCCGACGTTCCAATTTTAGCGAGTGAGAAGGCGCGGCGATTAATTAGACGTCGCGCCACCCGCAGACACTTTCAAAGTTCATCAGACCACGCAATTGCGGACACATTCCAATCGGAAACACAAGCCATCCATCACACACGGCAGACAAAAATGGATTCAAAAGTGGTTTTATCGGTGGGGGAAATGCATGGTGCAAACAGCCAACCGAACTGAGCTGGCATCGTGTCGAAAACGACGACGACACAATCCCTGCATACAAACAACAATGAGGTGTGGTGATTCAATCACAGACGAAAGCCGGAGGGTAAAAGCCATGAAATATTATGAGCCTAGAGCGAATTGCATAGAAACTACTAATACATGAGTAGAAGTCTTTTTCGAAGAAACTGTACCTATGGAAACTTCTACAAACGCGAGACGCGAGAAAAGGAACTCTTCGGAAACGTCTATCCCTGTGGTGAGCGGCGGGGGTCCTCCTTGCGTGCGTCGACGACTCTGCCGGTGCGCGCGAGGGCGACGATCGAACGGGCGATGAGCACCGTCCAGTAGGTGTGCAGCAGGGCGAGCACGTAGCACGCGGCGAGCAGCGACTGCAGCACAGCACCGCACGACCACCACGAACCACACTGCAACGGAGCGGATATACATATTTCGATCTACCAGTAACCATTTATCTTGTCGAACCACACTGCAACCAGAACGGTGTCACGGATATACATATTGACTGTACAGTACCACATTTTGGGCTAGCAATTATCCTATGGTACAGAAAGAGCACCGTATTTCGAGCTGCACGAGAGGTAGACTGGTGCTCTGTACTATAGTTGTTTATACTATACAGATCTTTTTGAAAATCACTGCCACAAACCGTCACAAAATCATTGTGTATTGGAGCGTTTCTAATTCTGTCTCACGATTCCAACCTAGTATCTGCAGAACGCACAGCGTCATGCGCACAGAGAGCAAGCATGATGTCATGGTGAATGATGTCATGCTGTCAAGACGCGCGCACAGTCGCGTTCAGTGTCTCACATCATTTCCGCACGTCACTTTCACTGTTATGTAGTAGCTCGTACTGCGATGTGGTGCAGCCTACAACCTACATACAACCTGGGCTGCAATCAGCAAGTTTCCCCGCGCCGATCATATTAATAGCCTCACAAATCACTTATATTTTCTCGCCGGCGCGCGACTCTATCACTGGCACGTTTCGATGGTTTGTCAAGGTCGCAGTAGCAGCTCTCAAACGACGCTTTCGAGTCGGGCCCAGAGAGAGGCCAAGAGTTTGGACCTTGGACAAGGGGTGTGGAATGTGGAGTGATAATGATATCGTCCATATTATCACTATGATATAGATTAGACATGTGCAGACTGCATTCAGCATTCAGCTGCAAAACTTGATCACTATTTCGGGACTCTTGCCTCCGCCGTGTTTTTTTTCCGAGCCAGTAGTTTTGCATGCATGCTTACCGCAAGGGGATCATCGTATTATCAAACGACAATATCGGCGCATACGTTAAAGTTAATTCTCTCAAAATATAATCGTTGTTTTTTTGAGGATTTAACTTCCAAAAACAACCATATGGGTAGCAGACAGACACAATACACAGAGTGCGTGTGAAAGAGAAGGGACCAGAGAGTGCCCACTGTTCATTGTTCATTGTGCCGATTTTTTCTCTCATCAGCGCAGCGAACGGCTTCGCGAGTAGTGCGTGCCTAGCGTACCCATTCCCATTCCGTCTTCTTCGCTTTATACTAAGCCGGTGCACTTCTGCGATTAGAGCTGTTGAATCGAATACAGATATCCGTTGAATCGACTAAACGAGTGTATCTGGGAGATTGGAAATGTTTGGTGGGAAGAAGCATAGACGCGTACTGATAGGTTTTCGTATAAGTTTCAATCAGTTATCGGATCAAGGATGGTAAAAGTCGACATGTAAACATACCCCCATGGTAGCGGGCGCATGGTTTGTGATCGCGGGTAGGAAGAGGCCACAGAAGATGAGCAGACGGGTGATCACCCAGCTGGAAGAGGAATGGATGAGGACGAGAGGAGTACGGGATGTGAGCAAGGAGGGAAGAAAAGTAAGGGGAAAAGGGAATGGATAAAGCGATAAAGGAGAGAGAATTGAAAGAGAGGGTGAAGAAAAGGGAAGGAGGGGAGATGCGAGTGAGGATGGGAGGGAGATGGACGAAGAAAGGATCTCCTCACCTGACGACCGTCACTCCGAACATGCCGATCGCGACGGACGAGGAGAAGAGCTGGCGAGCCGCCACCGCGCCTTGCCTCAAACAATTTATTCACTCATGTTTCCATTTGGCATGTCACACTATGAACTCATGAACGCGGCGCACCACATCCTACTGCATGTCTCAGTGTCAATTGTATGGGCAAATTAGGATCACCATACTCTAGTTTGTGTCCACTCTCCGTGCAGTGTGTGAATTGCACAACTCTCCCGCAATCGCGCGCAACTTTCTTTTTTTTTCTATTTTGGCTTACGAAAGTCGCGCATCATCTTCATCACCATCACATTTCCGTCGTCGGTGCACCACATCCTATCCCAGTTTCGCCAATCCAGCGCGCCTGCGCCAGAGCGATCGATCGCCAGCATTTTTCTCCACCACCGCCCACGCACACATCCGCCCCCGGTCTATTTTGCACTTGATCGTATCCATCATATCAGTCGCTCTGCATCTATCTGCGCCTTTTTCCACCCGCCCAGCAACCATCGAAATTCCGGCAGCGGCCAAAAATATACCCTTCGCGCCGAAAAAGCGTTTCATTGAAGATGATCGCGCGTTGCAAGGCACTGTTTTTTTTGGGGGTGATGAGAAAGAGAAAGATAGATAGATAGATAGAGGGATAAGGAAGACGGTTGTAGAGAGAAAGACAGTGTTTGGATGATGGATGAGGCTGCAGGCGGGGAGAGAGTGCGCGAGAGAGTGCGCGCCAGACACGCCGCTCGGTGCGCCCGACACTGATTCGAACCGACGCATAGCATCTTTAGAAAATCACCACCGGCTTTTTTCACAACATCGTCTTTCGATAGTCGCCGCTCATTTAGCGTCTGCACGTCTCTGCACCAGTGGAGAGAGCGTTCGAAATCTTTGCAAGCTTGCAAAAGTGATACCGTATCCCAAGAGTTGCAAAAGATTTTTCGTCAAAAAAAGATTGGGGCGCGGGGCGCTGGGGCACACACAAAGGTGCGGCGCGCGACATTATCACATGTTTGTGTCTTGTTTGCGGGCGCTCTTCAAAAGTATTCGCGTTCCGCTTCCGCTCTTCGAAGCGCATTCACCCGTCCCGAAACTTTTCCAAGCTTGCAAAAGTGATACCGTATCCCAGTTGCAAAAGATTTTTCGTCAAAAAAAGATCGGGGCGCAGGGGCACACACAAAGGTGTGGCGCGCGACATTGTCACATGTTCATGTCTTGTTTGCGGGCGCTCTTCAAAAGTGTTCGCGTTCCGCTCTTCGAAGCGCATTCACCCGTCCCTAGGCAGTTTCGATGGTATGCGAATGCGACTCTTTGTGCTGACATGCTAACAAACAGGGAACTTCGTCAAGAAAGTTGTATCTTGCAAACACCATGTTGTCTGTATCTGCTCGGCTAGACACCACACACCAGAGAACAGTGCTCCCAGACAGTTTCGAAAACGATGATGCTTTTGAAGGTTGCAAACATTACTCGAGAAGGTATAGTTTGTGAGAGGAGGAGACCGATCATTTGATATCACTTCTCTATCTCACATATCAAGCACGAAGTCTCGCATTGCGCCAAGTCACTTGATCGAATTTGATTGATAGTGAAAATAATAACGCGATGATGATGAAACGCGATGTTGACTTTGATGCGGTTGAACCCCTGTCATAAAGAGGAAGTAAAAGTAAAAACTAAATATGAGGAAGTAAAAGTAACAATGATATAACTAAAGTAATAACGAGTATAGCCTGTGCCAGAGAGATAGATTTCAATCTACCTCGCTTGCAGTTCGAAATACGGTGCCATAACCGTCTGCCTCTCTTGTTTTGCGCGCTATTGCCGTGAGCTGACTCTCCGTCTTCCTCTGATCCTACCCCACCGCGCGCAACTTATCGCGAGCATAGAACTATAAGTTGACTCACAGCATCGAGTCGGCGATGTTGTGTGTGAAGAGAACGAGGACGACTGTGGCATAGAGACGCAGTCGAATCGAGAAGAACAGAACGAACACCTGGAAGGGATACGAGGTTGAGTGGAGAAGTCTCCTACTCGGGAAGCGCGATGAAAACATGATGAAACAGCTCATGTATGCGCTATTGTATATGTTCATGAAATCCTTAGGTCACTGGTTGGAATCCGGAAATAGTTTTCTTTCTACCACGTTCACAGAGTATTTGAATTGGGAGGACCTTCACCTGTACTTCTAATGAAATGCGATTCCGGACAGATGATTTGAACTGATTTGATTTGAAAACAAGGTTTTTGATTCGCTGACCGTGATGACGTGGTGGACGCAGACTGCGAGGAAGTCGCCACTCCGGGAGTCCATCAACAGATTACTGAAAGGGAAAATGGAAATCAGAGAGATGACAGGCATACTGCCCAGAGGCGCACATGTACTTTGCACAAAACTCATTGTGTCGATTACATTTCATAATAAACGTCTAACATTGTATACACCAACCTCACCGTGAGTACCAGACGGAACGACGTCTCTGTGGCCAGGTACGCTATCACCTGGAAATCAGTTTGTACTCATTCATTCGCAAAACTCTGCGTTGTGAATGAAAATTTAATAGATGACAAAGGAACTCACTCCGGTGGCGGCTCCGTCGAATGGCTGGACGAATAGCCAGGAGCAGAGCTGGGGACCATCGAGACGAAGCCACAGCACACCCTCCAGTAGACCTGCTAAGCATTCATAACTGATTAGGGAAACCGTATTTAAAATGCATTTGTACAAGGAAGTAATGTGCTACATGTTGTTTGAACACGTGCGGATAATATGTGCCAATCACAATGTTCGATGCAGTACACTCTGCACTCTCTCAATACGGCACGCTCTCTCACGCTTATCAGGAGCACATAAGAAAGTGCAAGCTAGCGACACTGGTAATGCTCGCGCCTGGCAAGAAGAGGTTCGCAACATTGACTTATATTTAGCGGCGATAAGAAATTCAAAGCACAAATCGACTGAGCACTGTGTCCTATTTACTAATTCAGTGTAATTTCACGGAAGACATATACATTATACACGTTGTAATTATCTAAAATGACCCACATACATATTTATCGCAAACTTCACTATAACAAAAAATACCCGGCGTGAACGTTTTGCGCCCTTGCTTCTGTCACTGACTATCAAATATGACTCATTAAAAACAAAGAGCGATGGATACTGTAGAGGGGGAAAGCGGACTGGCGGGATTGCGAAACCAAGGGACAGGCTAACGGACAGAGAGCATATTGTATATACCTGGCATTGTCTGTTCGAGGATGCGGAAGGACCAGTAGGTGAGGCCGACGAACACCAGACACCGGAAGATCGTCACTGCCGCCTTCGTCTCGCCGTAGCTCAGCCACCTGAAAATAATGGTGGTCAAACAATAAATTCATCACTTATCGCCAGAGCATGCATATTAGTCGATAAAAACTGACTGTGTGAGTATACTTCTCAGTTTTTGAAATTTGAAAAAAAAAGTTCAGAAAGTATTACTTGTTTGCGACGTAGTGCCAGGAGATGCGCGCGAGTAGGAGGGCGAGTGAGAGCTGGGAGGTGAGGCCGACGAACTCGCTCCATTCACGGGACACAGACATGCCTGCAACAGTCACGGAACAGATATGACAGGTGAGAGGGGCCAGATCGATACAACAAAAGTAGCATTAGTGACTGCTTGAGGCGAGCCCGGCCCGCGGGCCTGTGAACTTGTGTCATCGCGATAAGAGTCTTATAGCGCATACGCCTGCTTGAGTGACAGCTTGATCGCTCCGATGACCCATCCCACCCGAGCCTATCCTTTCCGGAGCCGAGAGAGATAGCGCATGGTAATATCTGCACTTATCGCAACACTTTGAACGGAACACGCGACTTTTGCTCAGTCCCCATGTGGCACATTTTTGAGCTGCACAAACTCTGGGGTGATTGATGTGGGTTGGGGAGGGGAGAGATAGGTGTTACTCGGGATGAGCTCTCTCCTGCACATATCTCTCATCCAGGGGGGAATGGCGCAATAAATCGGCCGCAACCGAATGGGTTTTTGGTACAGCAGCAGTCGAGGGCGCGGGCCCTGAGGACATTAGATGGATTGAAAAGGAGGAGATACACGCTGCACGCAACAGCGAAGCCTCTCTCTCCTCACACCTGGATGACCCTTCATTGACAATCGTCCATCACACATCGTTATTCCCCCTGGATTTCCCCGGCTTCCGCCACTTTCACTCACTTCACTTCTTAGGCTACGTATTCTATGCAGTTCGCAATACCTTTCCTTCTAGTTTTGTTGCGGTCATGCTACGGGTATCAAGGTGAGTACTGTAGTTACAGTAGCCTATATCAACTGCGTGTCAGGACCGGCGACTCGCCTGACACGGTATCTACTCTCGCAACACGATAAGTGAGTCAACTTGCATAAGAAACTTAATTAAAATCGACAAATACCAGCAAAGAATACTAATAGTGGAAAGGGAGAGAGAGAGCATGTGCGCAGCGTGCGCAATAGTAATAAGCATAAGCGGGCGTCTGGCCTAGAGCGAACTAGCAGATTCTTACGATGATCGCTTTGTACTGGCCGCCTATGCCACTCAGTCACCTCGCCTCAGTTGCCGGCGGTCTCTCCTTTCATCTTCACCGCCACATCACACCTCACTCACACCTATCAAACATATGAGAACCGATTGATGTTGTTAAACTGATTGATAAACACAATTCAAACCATGAAAGCGTAGTATATACAAGAAACAAAATGATGTCATTTTCCTTTTTCCTCTTCGAAATCCATTTAATGAATCAGCGCGGAGGCAAAAGGCTAATTGCGGTAATGTAATCGAACCGTAGCCGTTCTTTGTCCGTATGCTCTAAAATACGGAGGGACGAACAAACAAACAAACACAAAACCAACAACAACAACAACACCAGGTGCGCGCCTCCGGACGGGGTGGTGACGGTGGAGCATGAGATGGAGCTGGTGCACATAGTGCAGGTCGACGAGCTCAAGCAGACCATGAAGGTGCTCGTCTACATTGTCGAGGTGGGCAGGTCATTTATGTATGCTCTCGCTCTTTTTTCTCTCAACCAGTTTTCTTGTGGTGAAAAAAGATTGCATAAGCTATGAACATACGGAAAAACCGATTTGATATTGTTCTCTCTTTCAGTGTTTTAATGGATAAACACATATTATACTATTTTTGTTGTTCAGGAGTGGCAGGACCCAACGTTGTCCTGGGAGCCTTCCCTCTTCGATGGTCTAGATGCGACATGGATGCCAGTGGAGACGATATGGGTGCCTGACATCATCGTATTCAACATGTGGGTGCGCTCTCTCTCTCTCTCTCTCTCTCGAAAACTATGACCAGAGTTTAGCTTCCAAATGTCGTTCGCTTGTCAAGTCAACATGAAGAAACGCTAAAAAATCTGACTTTTATGCGAGAAAAAATGCGATAAAGTCTTTAGCTAACGATCAACTGTCACGTGAAATGTTTTTCGACAGTGTTGGTCGAATGGAGAGATACTGATCGCTCGAATTTATCGAAGTGACATCAGAAATCGTATTTCATATTTCATGCCGTGGTAGTGTTCGCGTCAACGATTACCAAACGCTCTGGTCTCTAGGAATGATCTCTGTCTCTGACTGAGTAGTGAAGGAGAGCACAAATCACTCATCGCATTTTTCACGGCATCTCTCTTTTATCGAATCAAAAAGTTATAACATCAACAGGAAAATAACATCACCTTCCGAGATTGTGAAAAAGCAAAGTGTGAATAAATCTCAACTTGTTTGAAAAAGAGACCTCCGTGCAGAGTTTACGCACATTTATCAACCGGGGGTGGTGAGAGAGGCGAAACATTGATACATGGACGGAAGAGAGAGAGAGAGAGAGAGAGAGAGAGAGAGGAGGAGGAGGAGGAGAAGGAGGAGGAACGAGATCGCTTACAGGCTGCAGCATCACTCTCTTCTTTCCTCTGTCCGCTCGCCTCTCAAGATATACCACACCGGAAGAGTACTATTCGCATATCCCGCTATCTACACGGTCATGTGCAAGATTGGTGAGTGATCGTTCATCTCTCTCTCTCCCTCTCTCTCTCTCTCTCTCTCTCTCCATATCTCTCTCTCTCCCTCTCTCACTCCCTCTCCTACTCATCCCCACATCCAGGCATCGCCGACTTCCCCTTCGACGAGCAATCGTGCGCGCTGAGAGTGAGTAGCACATTTTTTTCAATTCAATTCAATTATTTATCATTGCGTATTCAGAAAACATATGGGGACAAAAATATGTGGCTGTAATAAGTGGTGCAACGTATTTGTGATTAAGATCAAATCAAAGAATGGTAAAACAGATACAAATGCGTATGGGACAATACAACAGACATATGTATATGAAATGAATGTACTCTGTTACATATACTGGGGAGACCGTACCCGTATCGATCAGGAAGCGCGGATGCGAGATGGTTCAATCATGCATTTTCTAACCTTCTCTTTGAAAGAACCGGTGTCTCTGATAGCTATAATGTTAGATGGTAAGGAATTCCATATTCGAAACTTGCGGTGAATGAATGTCTGTGTTCTAACGGACGGATCAAAAGAGGGTACGATTCGGTGGCAGTGAGAGTGTCTCGATGATGTGGATATGATATTATAGATGGATGAGTCAAAGACGGTGCGACCGTGTACAATTTTATGTATGTAGGCAATATCATTGACTGCTCGTCGTGACTCGAGAGTCTCCAAGCCTAGCAGGCAGAGTCTGGCAGAGTATCCTAGATTGAAAATGCCATTTCTATGGCAGATTCGTCTGGTGAAATACCGTTGAACGCCCTCAATAAGATTCACTGAGCGCACATCGGTGGGATTCCAGAGCTCAGTACAGTACTCCAGCTTACAGCGATAATATGTCACAAATGCTTTGCAGAGAACGGCTAAGCTGCGAGTACGGTATGCTCTTAGGAAGTCATTGATTCCCCAAAGTGTGCGATCGACAATGCGTTTAATGTAGTCATCGAAAGAAAGGCGAGTAGAGATATACACACCAAGATCTTTAACACACTCAGGGGTTTCTAGAGTCACTGTGCCAAGTGAATATGCATACAGCGGATTTCGCTTGCCCAAGTGAAGAACCTGTGTTTTGCTAGCAGATATGGTGAGACCCCACTCAATCGACCACTCAGAAACACAGTCGACCTTGCTGAAACTTAGTGCGCGCGGTGAGATCGAGGGGACAGAACGCGTAGGACACTTTCAAATCGTCAGCATACAATGCGCAGCGAACATAGTCCGGCAAACAGTCGACAATGTTGTTAATAAATACATTGAAAAGAAGAGGCCCGAGACAGCTCCCCTGAGGAACACCGCAATTCACAGTGCGTGGGGAGGATAGACACTGACTGACAAGTACACGCGTTGTTCTATCGCACAGAAAAGATTTGATCCACGCGAGTGCACTGCCGCGAACACCAAGTGAGTGGAGCTTCTTGAACAACATGGAATGATTTATGCAATCAAACGCCTTTTTGTAATCTACATAAAGGCAGTCGACTACTTGCCCGTCGGTGAGATCACGCGACCACTGGGCATGACACTCAACGAGCTGTGCGCATGTGGATCGGCCCGCGCGGAAACCGAATTGGCGAGAGGTGAGAAGGCAGTGTTTTTCAAAGTGCTCTGTCATCTGCGCCGCGCAAATCCTCTCCAGCAGTTTGGAAAGTGTGGCAGTGAGAGCAATGGGACGGTAGTTGACTACCTCACTCTGGGACCCACCCTTGTGGATGGGTCTCACATACCCTATCTTCCATATAGGAGGAACGACACACGCGGAAAGAGACTGCTGGAAGAGGAGAAAGTTTGGAGTGACTACAGAGTCTACAGTGTGCTTCAAGAAAATATGCGTTATCCCATCTGGTGACGTATTGATTTTTGGCGCGAGTGAGCGTATTGTTTTGGCAATGAGAATGTGGGTAATGTGAAATTGATTGATTGAATGGGAAGAATCAGTGAGTGGCGCACCAGACGGGATTGGTAGATTAGAATACACTGAGTCAAAGTACTCTGAAAAAGCCTCTGCCTTCTCACTCTCATCATGAATGTACACGCCATCAGCAGAGCTTATTGGGCCGATTCCATCTGCGGGGTTCAGCCTAGATCGAACGTGTTGAAAGAATTTTCTCTGTCCCTTAGAGAGCAAACTCGACTCAAGCTTGGTGTTCCATGCGTACAGCGCGCGTCTCAGATCTTTCTGTGCTCGTTTAGTGTCGCGGGAATAGGGTCGCCTGGCGGCAAGGCGCGTCGCTTTCGCACTCAGACGCTGGATGTATGCTGGAGCTTTCTGGCTGTTACTGCGCTGCGGTTTCAGTGGAATAAAGTCCAATTGACAGGATGCGACACAATCTTGGAACAAACTGCAACACTCAGCGAGTGTCCGTCCGGCGAATGTGAGAGTCCAGTCAATGGAGGCAATGCGCGAGTTGATGGCGGGCCAGTCCGCCTTAACATAATCAAAGCGAGGTGAGAGGGTAGAGCGCTGCGTTTGGCGAATAGAGAGAGAGGCAATCACTGGGAGGTGATCACACAACGCAACACGTGAGCCAATGGAAATGTGTGAGAAGAGATCAACCTTGTCAGTCAGTATCAGATCGAGAATGTGGGGAGTTTGCCCGGGCCGGTGGACCATAGTGGGTTTATGGACCAGTTGAGATAGCGAAAACGTGGCGGTAAAGTTAATAAATGAGCGGTCGAGAGAGTGGATCGCTGTGAGTGAGCGCCAGTCAATATGCGGGAAGTTGAAATCGCCGGCTAGAATATGCGCGCGCGAGTCGGGGCGAAAAAGAGAGCGGAGTGATGCAATCATTCGCTCACCGGCGGCCCTCACTGCGCGAGTGGCACCGGGTGTGCGGTAGACAGCTATAACGCGGAGAGGTTGCTGAAGCTGGAGACTGGCAGAGGGTAGAATATCAAGGCATACAATCTCACACAGATCATCAATATGCACGCACTCGACTAGGACACACGAGAGACCAGAGGACACCAAGACTAGTACTCCGCCTGCATGAGACAAACGATCGCACCTATACACACTAAACTGGCCACCGAATCGCATAAAATCAGAACTATCGTGCACATCCAACCACGACTCAGTCACGATACACACATGAGGCGAGTGAGAGGATATAAAGTGCGCGATGTCATAATACTTGTTCCGAACAGAGCGAGAATTCAAAACCACAAGTTTCAAAGAGGAAAGTGAGTGATTAGTATCAGAGAGCACCGGATCAGTCAAAGAATCGGAAAGTCTATGCGTACCCGCATCTCGCAAATACACGTCACCAATCGATACCTGGGGAGGGGCGGGGTCAAGCGAGTGCGGCTGGCACGAGTCCTAGGCGACGATGTGGGGCACGGGGGCGGTATCGGGCGGGGAGTGCAGCTCGCTCATCGACACGTCTGCTGTCAGCTCCTCCGCGTTCTCGGCCTCCTGCGACTGCTGGCTCGTCCCGGCTGCCGGCGACACTGCAATGGGGGTGGCAGCGATGATCTTCTTTCCACTCTTGCGAGTGGATCTGCGAGGGGCGGCGCGCCGCGCATTTCATAGTTCATTGCTTTTATTGCTTTCTTACTTTTTCAAATCATGCATTTTGACATGTATTTTGAAGCGTAGCGATCCATGTATAAGACATAAGAATGAGGGAAGCATTGAGATACTCATATATCTGATGTGGATACATTAAAGCAACAGTGGCGACTTATTTTCGACTCGGAGTATTATTAAAAATCATATTATCCTAACACTTTTGCAATTTTTGCGAAAGAACGACGATTCTGCGTAACTTTCGATTCTGCCATTGCCGAAATGCAGCTCAAAATTTGAATTTACCGCCAACGCTTCACTGCAAAAACTGAGGTCGGAGACATAACCGCAAATAAACAACGCCCGGTCACTTGCTTCTTGGCTCAGTGCATGTGCGCTGCGTTGTGGCCTTCGATCTTCGCGAGTTCGATTCCGGTCACCGCCAAATGTTTTGCTCGTGTGAAAATGAGGAGTTGTGGCAGGTTGTGGCAGAAATAAGTCGCCACTGTTCCTTTAACGAACTACGTAGAGAAATATTGAGAGAGAGAGAGAGAGAGAGAAAGAAAGAGAGAATCGCATACGATTGTCTGACTTTCATTCTTGATTAACGATGAGCGATGTTAGATAGCGAGCATAGTGACACTTTTTAGATCGCTTCGTGGGGCTACGGTGAGGAGAAGCTAGTTCTGAATGCGACCAGCAAGCCCACCCTCCAACACTACACGGCCAACGAGGAGTGGGCGCTCAAGGTACTTTATCGTTCCTCAGAATCAGATTCACACTGTTCACACTGATATGACAATCAGTGGAAAGGATGCGTAGTGCTTGTCAGCTTGTTTTGGTAGTCTATTGGATTCGGATGATAAGTAGAGTTTGTTATTTGTCGTCTCTATGAAGTGTTAAATGACAAGTATGCGTGTTTCAGTCTCTGGGCATCCAGCGCAGCCACTACGATCACGAGGGGACTGTCGTCAGCGAGGCGAGATATGTGGTCAGTATACTACATATATACATTTGTCAATATATTTTACGTATGTCTCTTTCTATAATATCTTTTCTATGTTATTACCTTTACATTTTCTGTATTTCCTTATGAAAAGCGTTCTTCATTGACTATTCAGATCACAGTGGCGCGGAAGCCTTTGTTCTACATGGTGTCCCTCGTCCTGCCCTCGTTCATCATCTGCCTCCTCTCCATTGCCGGGCTGTTCGCGAGGTTCAGCACAAAACACGAAAGGGAGGCGAGTTCACACTGTTTTTTCCACGTTTACCTTGATACATGTAAATTGCGGTTAGCCTCTTCGAATCACTTCTCGAATGTCCTCATAAACCATAAACTTCAGAACGGCTTTTGGAATGGCTCTCATAACTTTCCCGAATTGCTTTGGAACGACTTTGGAATAGCTTCCGAAGACACTGAATTTTGTTGAATGATATTTAGAGAGGTGTGCACCTTAACCAGCCGATCTTCTTCCAGGAGCGCTTCACTCTGGGCGTGACTGCCATCCTAACGATGGCAGTTCTATCCCTTGTGGTGGCCGAGAAAGTGCCCCACTCATCCGAACACGTGCCACTCTTGGGTGAGGAGGGGAATGGGAGAAGATCGTGGAAGTTGTAGAGATAGCGAGGTGACCTATTTGAATTGAGTGAGGAGATAGGGAAGGCAGACCCATGAAGAGGAGTGTGCTCTATTCTAGTTCGATATGTACTGTACTTGAGAAAAACCAGTTATTGAAATTGAAGATTGTTTCGTGCATTTGTGCAATGTGTGGAACGAATGTCGTACTTGGAGTGGAATAGTAACTTCAAATTGTCACATCCTGATTGAAAATTATGAATGCGGGAAATGTATGTACATGTACTCGATGAAACACAGAGAGAAGGAAAGGAAAGGTGAACCTATATCACTTATATTGCAGTCCTCTTCTTCCACTTTGAGATAGTGATGGTGACGGTGGCGACTCTGCTCACCTCCACGGTCATGCGAGTACACACGCGGTGAGTGGCTTTTCATGGTGTATATCCCTGGAGTCCCCGTGTTTGGCCCCGAGTCCAATCCAAGACAGACTGTCCAAAACAACTTTACTACATGAAGCACAGATACAAGACTGGGGCCCTCAAAGGGGCGGGGCCACCCATCATTACACGACAGGCCTTTCACTCTTATTTATTTCACTTTCTCGCGGACAACCCTTTCACCAACATTTACTTTCAGACTTTGGATTCTTTGGATAATAGAATCTATAATTTGTCGTTATCATCTTTTTCCAGCGGTTTCACACACGACTCGCTTCCGCCTCGATGGATGGAGAGAGTCGTGTTCCTACCTGCGGGAAGGAAAAGGAGGGAGGAGGGACAGGTGAGGGACTCTCTCTCTCTCTCTCTCTCTCTTTCTCGCTCTCTCTCTCCTCTCTATCACCTCCCCCTTCCAGACCTATCCCCGTGTCTACCTTGCCGAGAGATGGGGCGCGGTCTCTCGTCGAATGGACTGTGCCATCGGCGCTCTCTTCCTTCTTGTCATATCCCTACCCACCATCGTTCTCTTCATACAGTGAGTACATTTTTCCTTACTCGATCATGTATCAACCACCCAGATTATGTATTCATAATTCGTAATACAAAGGCGCTTTTTACTCTTTCGTATATGGTCATGCATTGTCTTCAGAAGCAATTTCCAAAGGTGTTCCAAGGCGATTCGGTAGAGTGATGAGGGCCATTCTAAAAGCCGTTCTAAAAGCCGTTCGTTTATGAAGACGATCGGAAGTAATGGGGGGATGTTTTCTTTTAGTATAGATGTGATGTTGTGTGTTCAGATGCGAGGCCCGTCTGTCGGCTCGCGAGGACGTGCTGCTGCTCGATTCCATCGACGTCCCCTTCCACGCCAATCACACGCGAGACGACATATTCTGATCGCGCACCACGAGTCAACATTTGTTTTTTTTTCGAATAAATATTATTGTTCTGACTATTGTTTAAGTTAAAAAAGTCTAATCGACGAGGTGTTGGCATATGTATTGTTCGTCTGCAGAACTTGATCAGTTTCTTTGCATAGTTTTCTCTTTTCCCATTCCCTTTTCGGTATGCCAATATCGCAACAGATACATCTCTCTTCAATTGATAAGGAAACTCGATTTTGCACACCGCATTCAATCCACTCACTTACACTGCTTCTCGATGGTCGCATATTGACCGAAATTATTCATATTTTCACAAATGATGGGTATGTTTGAAATGATAATAAGGATAATAGGTAATTTAGAATAATAAGTAATAAGTTTATTACCGTCTACATTTGGAGAAACAGTTCAATATAGCAAAATGAGCAAAGGCATACGGTATGAAAAAAAACAAAGTGTAAAATGATACAGAAAGCAATGAGGAGACAAACACGAGAGTAGGTAGATGAACTCACCACGGCACCAGCGCTCACGAAACGGCGCCTCTGCGAACGCGGGTAGACGACGAAATGTTGGAACGCGAAGATGAACAGGATGGACACAATGTCCACCACAATCCAAAAGTACGAGTTCTGAAAAGAAAACTCCATATACATACAACAACTAAAACAAACGCAAGTTCTGAAGAAAACTACTGTTGAAAACCCACGTCATAGAGAGCCATAATAACAACCGACTCTTGAGAAGGAGGATAGAGAAATGACTTCTCTAAAGATACAGGGGCTTTTTTTCGCCCTCCCCGTTCATCGCCCGTTTTGCCTGTGGCACACGACTCACTGCGCGAGATGACAGCGAATGATCGATTCTGATCACCACGTGCACATTAGAGAGGGCGCGCAGCGCCCTCTCTTTTGGCTTAGGATAGGGCTCGCGCCAGAATTTTCAAGAAGCGATATCCAAAAATAATGTTAGCAGGAATGCGAACTCATCCAATTTATGTTAGTTAGATTCGCACGGTTCCGTAGGCCATATCACTAATTGATGGCATCTTTGTATCGTGTCCGGTAACGCTGGCTCTCTGCCGAAAGCGTACTCTCTCGGCGTTTTCTGCGCGTGTTCTCCAACTAGCACTTTGAGTGTAGTTCGCCTCGCCGCCGCCAGCGTCTAATTCGCGCCGGGTTTGCGTTGTTTTGGGTTCCCTTCTTTCTGGCTAGCTCTCTCTCCCGGCAGGCGGGCAGGGCGCGCAGAGAAATTAACGACAGAGCTTGGGAATCAGAAACAGAAGAAATTTCTATGAAATTCAACAAAAGCACATATATTATCTGTTAAAAAGTACTTGCGTAAAGATATTAAGTTTGTCTTGACCCAATTCAACAAAAGCGCATGCATAAAACGTTTACAAATACTAACACAAACTTGCGCATAACGGACAGTGGACACTAACAGATGAAATATAACAATACAAATGAATAACGTCATACGTCCATATTAGAGAGAGAGAGATAGAGAGAGAGGAGAGAGAGAGGGGGGGAGAGAGGCGCAGGTTTGTGTTAGTATTTGTAAACGTTTTATGCATGCGCTTTTGTTGAATTGGGTCAAGACAAACTTAATATCTTTACGCAAGTACTTTTTAACAGATAATACAACTTTCCTTCAAATGCATTCGAACCATCGTTTAGTCATGTAAAAACTATTAAAAATCGTCAGAAATAGGTCACTGTCTCTTTAAAGATGTAATGTTTATCTTAATATAAAAAAGTACAGTAAAAAAGGTACAGTACAAGATTCTAAGCGACTGGGTGCTGGCATATGTATGGCCCTTGCGACTGGCAGTCCACCGACCGGAACTGACCCACACTCTGCGGTTCTCGGTCTTCCATCATCAGAATCTGCAACTGGGATACTTTCAACTAGTCAATCACGTCTCTCACCACCGCACAGTCTCCGTAGCCCGGACCTGGAATATTGATTGACATGTGGATATTATGCAAATTAGACTTACCTCCCGGTCCAAAGTTGGTGTAGGTGGCTGGAGAGCCGTCAGTGTACTGATATTCACCTAAAAACGTCTCTGAGTGAGGAACTGTGAGTTTTCAGTGTTCATTCACCGTTCGCTTGCATGAGTCCTATATACGGGCGTAGTTGCAAGTTGCCGCCACCGCCGGGACCCCTCTCTGGCAGGGCTGCAAAGAGAAGGTGAACGAAGGGAAGATGCATAAATGTACCTGTGATAAATGTGGCAATCTGCTGACTGCTGACTCTGGCTAGATTCGCTCCGCACCCATTCGACTGACAATTAGCACGGGACGCGGCATAAGTGGAGGGACCGATGAACCACTTAAGCTCATACTCATCATTATATTCTAAAAGTACTTCAGTCAGTCTGACAGTTTGTCTCGCCCCAATGCCACAACAACTAATACAGCGTTTATAAATACTATTACAAGTGTTTCTTGTCTAGCTTTTCATGAGCACTCACCCCATAGCAGAAGCCACCGAGTCGTGACCAGTCCGGCAGGCATTGCGAAGGAGTGCAGCCTGTGCCTACCGTACAGGTGTGGTTAGAATAAAGTATCATCTGCATCCAGAGAGAGAATACCTGCCATGCGCGAGGCAGGCCCGCTTATCTGACCTGGTCCACTTCTCCCTGCTCCTTACCTTCGCTTCCTTCATTTTCATTTCCATTTATTCCTCGCAAAACGCCTTGCTTGCCGTTAGTCGAGAACTTGAGACTCTCTTAATTAATATACGTTTCAAGGATACGTTTTAATGTAATTTTCGCTTCACGATCAATGATATAAAATGTTCACCTTCACCAATCAGCATAGTGAATAGGTAACACTAATGAAGAGTAGAAATAGTGGAGGTAACATGCTGGTCAGTGTTCAAGAAAAGAAGAGACGAGGAATGATCGTTTGCAGGTTTATTGCATCTGTGTGATCTGGAGTAATCTGTAAGCTCTTTCATGATTGAAGAAACCATAAACCAGTACATTTGACGTACAGAGTTGATTTTAATCATGGAGCTGACGATGCGATACACTAAATGAGAAGAAGGTCCCCATATTCTCCTCACCTTCCTATCAAATATAGAAATAGAAAGCTGATACACTGACCGTTCTTGAGACATTTTCTGTTCTTCCGTTTCCATATCCGAAACCACCTGCCCACTCACAGAAAAGATTATGTTTATTTATCAAAAATTAACCTTTCTTCACCTTCGCAACAAACATCTGCTCACTTATTAGTAATCGAATGAAAAAGACAACAAAAGGCAACCATTTATCAATATCGAAAGTACAAAGTGAATAAGAAACGATGCGATTACGAGCACTGGTCTCCCGATTCGGCGCTCTTCTCTGCACTGCTATTCGAGCACCCTCCCAGTCGCCGCCGGATCTCCATGTCTTCACTGCCACTCCCCGGTCTCCGCACCCGCTGCCCCATTGAACCTCAACAATCATACGCGGTGATCACAAATGATCAGCAGACCGCGCTGAGCGCATTTTGATTTCCCGCCACTCAGCACTCTCTTCTCTCCCTTCTCTCATTCTCTCATTCTCTCATTCTCTCATTCTCTCATTCTCCCTCTCTCTCCCCCCCCTCTCTCTCTCTCCCTCTCGATAGAGTGATGTGCCGCCGGTAAAGAGGCAATAAGCGGAAAGTTGATAGCGAATAGGCCCCTGTTTCTTTAGCACTGTACGCAATACACTCACCTTCGTTGAGCATGGGAACACAAGAATTCACGCCATGTATGAACAGTGACAATAGTAGCAGAATCAGATATGACTTCATTGCTAGGGGTAACAGTGATGGAATAACATACATAGTATTGCAAAGTTTTGTGATTCATTTGATAGAGCTGGTATCAGTATCAGCGATGCGATTGACTTTTTTCCTTTTTTCTCCTTCGCACACTCGCTTTCTTTGGGGGTAACTGCCGCGTAAAACGTTTATTGACGTTCCGAATGAGATGGCTAACTAACTATTAACATATTAACAATCTCCGTCTCTCTTTGTGCAAGTTGTGAAGTCTTCGCTAGAGTTGCTGTTGATCACAGCGCGCTTTGCCTATAATCACAAAATGAGAAAGTATGTATGACATAAAATATTTGAACCAACTTACTCTCTTTCTCGTCTTTTTCGCATATGTAGGGTCTGTTAGAAGAGCAGTCGGCAGGGCGCAGGGAACCAGCCTCGCCCTTCTCGGAAGCGTCGTTCGATTGGATAATCTACAAGACACATTTTTCTCTCTCTCTTTCCCTCTTTTTCCTCTTCCCCCTCTCTCTCTCTCTCTCTCTCTCTCTCTCTCTCCCTTCCCAAACACACCACCGCGCAATTCTGTGCGGCAGACTGTCGCTTTCCTGAAGAAAAAAATAGTAACGTCGAGTTAAAGTAACAGTGGCGACATTATTAACTCCGAGCATTATTAAAAATTATATCAACCCAACACATTTGCATTTTTTTTTTGCGAAAGAACGTTGTTTCTGCGTTACTTTCGAATCTGCCACTGCCCGGATGCCAACGAAAATTTGAATTCGAAATTGGTCCCACCACGAATAGTCTACGGCCAAACGCTTCAATACTGCAAAAATTGCACTCGGAGACATAAGCGCAAATGAAAGCTTCATTTCACTTGCTTCATGGCGCAGTGCATGTGCTCTGCGTCGTTGCCCCGAGCTTCGCGGGTTCGATTCCTGTCACCGTCAAATGTTTTGCTTATGTAAAAATGAGAAGTTGTGGCAGGTTGTGGCAGAGCCGCCATTGTTCCTTTAATAAAATTAGTGTTCACCTCGATTTGACATTGTTGTAGTGGACATCGAGTTGGAACCGCTGTTGTTTCCACCGCTGCCACTGGAGGAAGAAGAGGAGGAACTACTGGACCCAGAAAAACTGAAGCCGCCACCGTCTAGAAGGATGTTGAGTGAGAGAGAAAGATAACGAATATCTCCCATGCGTATGCCTTCTACTTCTAATTTCTCGATTGTGAAAATACCGACAGCGGGCGGGACGATGTCAAAGAGAGAAGTCAAAGGAAGTAGACAACGAAAGAAGACTAGGGCTCACTTCCTCCTTCTCCTCCAAAGTACGTGGCGACGGCGCCAGTCAAATCCACGTACACACCTGCGAGATAATAACAATAAGATTCTTTTTTTTGCCGAGATATTAGAAACGAATATTGAGCTGACCCTAGGCTATCTGTATCAAACATCTAGCTACTTGTGGGGATGGGGGGCTTCAAAAAGAAGATGATGTCATCGTTTCATGATTCTCTAACCTTCAGCATTCTTGCTGATCCCAATGAACGGCCGCTGTGCCTCGGATGCACCAGCTCCTCAGTAGACCGCTCCGCTCAGTCATGAATTCAACACTCAGTTTATTGACTTGTTTCGAGCGGTGTACGCATCCACTGGACAAACACTTTACTGTTTTCCACCGTAATTTATGTGTGCTACTTGAATCGAGATCAGTATTGTGGAATCTGGATTGGCTTGTTTCATAGTATTGATTAGATGTCTGCAAGTGCTTCCCATGAGACCACTTCGCCTGGAGCACCTTCCGACCTCGCTAGCAGTGCCGCCGAGAGCAGCTTCCCACCGAAGAGACGCAGGGAGAGAGAGTGGCGGGAAGGGGGCGGAGCCATCCTCCTCCCTCTCTCAACCTCCTCCAATCATCATTCTCCCCACTCGCCCCACTCCGGCGGCTCGCCCACCCTCGGTCCTCTGTCGCGTCGCGGTCGGCGCCCCGCGGGGGTCCTGTCGGGCGCCCCGACCGACCAGTTCAGCTGTCCCCCGTCGGAGCCGCAATCACCGAGAGTTCGAGCGCGGCGTCGCGAAGAGATGCTTCTTGGAGTTGTGGAGACGCGGCTGGCAGACGATGGCAGATTGGACGGACGGGAGAACGGCCCTCCCTCCGCTAGGAGCCGGCGAGCAATGGATGGAGCGGTGGACAGAAAGCACGTGCATCATGTGTTGTACATATGTGAATAATAAACTACTTACTTGTACGTTTTGTGATAGTAATGGATCAGTAAGTACACAGCGAACACTCACCGGTGAGAAACCTCATCTGTATGTCGTTTCTAGGGATAGCCAGAGTTCCCCCTTGCCTTTCACACGCTCGCTGAGCATCCGCCTGTGACAGGGGTCCGGAGAAGAACTGCAACTTTCCTTGATAAAACCGTTTACCTTTTTGCGATCAGTTTCTTCAAAACACTTCCGAAATCCTTCGAAACAGTCTTTCTAATCGCCCTTCAGAGAACCTCCGAGCACTCCCGAATCGCATTCGGAAGACCCCGAATGCCCTCGAACACTCACTTGATAGCAGTCGCCTCCGAAATAGTCTATCCGGGATTGCATGAACTATCTGAACGAGCAATTGTATGAGTATGATGTATGATGATGCATATACTAACTACCGTCGTTGACCATTGCAATACATGAGTGACATTTTTCGACGATTGAAAATAGTACGATAAATACAAACATTGAGAGAGACTAACACAAGGGTTTGTCAGAAAATGTTGGTCTCCACCACTTTCATGACACCTGTTACTCTCACTTTCTAGGTATATCGTAAGTCGGTGCTAGATGTGGGTTTATCACGCAATGGGACAAACACCAACTCGTGAAAAAAAGACCAGTGAAAAAACGTAACGCCACAAAGAGATCACCGAAGAAAAACGTATAAGTAGGTATACATACAAAAAGACCAGTGAAAAAATACAAACGGCACGATCATGTTTCCCTTTCATGAGTTTACTTGGGATTCATGAAACATTGAACCGTATCGATCTAATGAGTGCATCCGGTTACCGTAACCAACATCGTATGTAGTCATCAAAGAAAAGGGGGAAAAAGATGGAAATGCTTATCGGACATTGCTTTTACGCATTTACCAGGCATTGATAAACGCACAACGATTCTCGCCGACCTTTTAATTCACCAGGAAGTTACTTATTTGAATAATCGTCATGATCGCATAATCCGTAGCGCATAATCACCCAAACCCGGAAAGTCTGTTGCAAAAGTGTGTCGAAATAAGGCAGCACCTGTTGTTATAGTGTGTTGTTATAGTGTTATGTTTTTGTTCTGGGTACATGGTGTAAAAGAATCACACATTTATTAAATTTGTAATTATTACATAACTTTTACATGAGTTGTTCACTCCTTCTGCTGGGTGATGATATAGATTGAGGGCGGGACATTTGTGGGCGGGGCTCGGACAAGGGCCCATTCTGCGGGGTTCGCGTCAGCGACGAGAACGAAGACGATGATGGACGCAACGACCATGACACATACTGCGAAGAAAATGATGGACCACTGAAAAGAGGAGAACCAAATAAGTCTCTCTCTCTCTCTCCCACCTCTTCTCTCTGGTTGTCTGCCGCAATATATCCAACAGCGAATGGAAGTCCGAGTTGAATCAGGCACACGCAGAGTGAAGTGACGT
>CAWZYM010000134.1:42500-107974 GCA_963966185.1 Rhabditoides inermis
CAAGTATCACTTGCACGATACTACGGTATAGCGTTGGTAGCAGGATCAACCGTGTCTTTTCAAACGTTTTGTGTTTTCACCTCAATCCCAAGTGCTTGATGAACTGCATGAATGGGATGGTTCCCATGAGCATTCCAACTGCGATCGCTGAGAAGAGAGAGTTGATCCGACGGGTAGAGTGCAGCCAGTGGGGAGAAGCTGAGAGGGGAGGGGGTTGAGATGAGAGAGAGGGTGAGAGCGAGAGAGAGAGAGAGAGGGAGAGAGAGAGAGAGAGAGAGAGAGAAAGAGAGAGAGAGAGAGAAATCTCACTTGTCTTATTGTAGTCGAGCGAAGTCTGTTCCTCTACCACGTCTTCCATACAAATCACCGTGAAGTTGAGGGCGAGCGAGTTGCTCAATATGAGTGTGAAGCAGATCACTGAAGCAGCACATCATATTATTAATTAGTATATTACTTAGAAATTTTTTAAATTATATTCGATTGTTCTTGATATTAATATACTACAAATAAACAAAACGCACGGCTGAGTATGAGTACGATGAAGCGTGTCCTGTGTCCGAAGTGAATCTTCCTATCTGACAGAAACATCTTGACTGCAACTTTGAGATTACTATTATATTACTATTTACTACTATATCAGCTCTATATCACATAAAGACGGTGGGAAATAAATTTCGATCGAAAACAGAAATCGGAAGTTCAGTTCACAATCGATGTATGGCTTTCACAAAAAAGCGCGGCGCTTTTTATACTGCTCAATTATGCAATGAGGAACCTTGGAAATTTGCATAGTTAAACTATACCTTTAAAAGTCGATTTATGTGCTACACATGGATGTGTCAACAGTAAACAGCGTTGCACTTTGTTGTTCTGAAACCCGCTTATAAAATCAGACCTCAACAGTGACTTGTACATATGTTTGTCGTACTGTGAGCGATGTCTATTTTAGATTTTGAGTTTTGACCATCGGATCGTGTCAGAGAAAGCGATAGTCAAAACAGTTGTAGTTGTGACTTGTGGCCTCAACAATAGCTCCTCACGAAGAGCAAGCCGTGTTCAGCTCCTGGGCAAGGTCTTCGGCAGAAATGTTGCGGTTGTGATTCTGAATAATAATTACACTCACACATCTGAACCATTTGTGCCTAAGACCAATAATCATCAGTGGACGTGCAAGTACAGCTAAAATTACACAAAAATGAAAAAAAAGACTCTCATCACACACCAAATCTGCCAATACAGAGACATCTTATGTTTCAAAACAGACGGAACGCACCTCGTTGACGACGCTCATGTCGAAGAAGAGATGGGCGCTGGCGTCGACCGCCGTCGCCACCAGCCGCTCCAGAGCGGCGCGCGCCACCTGAAAGAGACATGACGTCACCCACTTTGCACGGGTAGTCAACTAGTCAGTAGGTAGTTGGACTAGTCACTGCAGCGGCTAGTCAACCATTTTGTATACGATGAAGAATTTGCTGCACTGTCCAAATAATGCTTCCAACACCGCACAAACAAACAGCTCAAAAAAGCAAGTCAATATGATCAATCTCGACACGAAAATAATCAATAAATCAATGCCCCACCGGATTGAAGGGCTTGAGGGCGAGGGCCTGGTGGAAGAAGTTGGACGCCTCCGTCACCTGCAACAACAACTCGTCCACATTTGACAACACCTCGGACACATCAAATTCACGGCTCATTCGCTCTAGCAACTAACTCACATAACCAAAGATAAGGCCATTAGGCTAATCAAATTACTTCCAAACATCTACACATCAGTGCATACTGTATCAGTAAAGGACACAAATTCTTAACCATCATTGCACAAGGACAATTACTATCCACCACGAATAGGCTTCAAACATTAACCACACGCTAACTATACAAAACAATAGCTTGTGTCCAAAGTTCCATCCTCCTCACTGATGCCGTTACCGTGCCCCATCGACACTACAGTACCCTCAGTCCCCCCACCCACATTGCCCATGGATGCGTGGCAGAGAGAGAGAGAGAGAGAAGGAGAGAGAGAGAAAGAGAGAGAAAGAAAGAGAGAGACAGAGCGAGAGAGAGAGAAGGAGAGAGAGAGAGAGCGAGAAAGAGAGAGTGAGAGAAAGAGAGATAGAGAAATAGAGGGAGAGAGAGAATGGAAAGAGACGTTCATTTCTGAAGAACTGGAGAGACAAAGACGAGTAACTACACTCTAAACATGAAAACTACTGACTACTGGATGAGAGAGAAAGATCAGAGACAGAAACAAGAACCCAACAGAGAGAAGAGAGAGAGAGAGAGAGAGAGAGAGAGAGAGAGAGAAAGAGATAGATCAGATCAGAGAGATCAAAGAAGCCGACTACTGACTCGTGGAAGAGCACGGCCGCCTTGTACTTGCCGAGCCTCCTCGACACGTGTGCCAGATTGTTCACCAGCGGCTCCCAGTACGCGTCCAGCCGCCTGCGAACAAGGAAATCATCTCCGAACTCGGCAGCAATCGACTACTACTCTACAACATTCAAGACAGAAAAACAGCATTCAGTCAAACATCACAATGAGTTGATTTTGAAAAAGACAATACTTTTACACTGAAGAAAATAAATTAAAACTAATTTACCGGATATCATTACGATTACAAACTAGACTACTTTGTTTGGAGAATGGGTGCATACCACAAATTTCAGTCACTAGACACGCATTGCCTCCTTACAGTCAAACAAGTCAAAAATAGAAACACAAAAATTTATCGCAATAAAGAGAGATCGCTTGAATCAAAAGATTCAATAGTTTGTTTCACATATAGGTAGCCCTAAAGAGGGCTGTTGGGTTGGTTGGTGGTCTCATTGAGATCGGACGACTTATCCGCCGAATCCGTAGAGGGTGCGGCCCTGGCGCTTGAGGGCGTAGACGACGTCCATGGCAGTCACGGTCTTCCTCTTGGCGTGCTCGCAGTAGGTGACGGCGTCACGGATCACGTTCTCGAGGAACACCTTGAGGACACCGCGGGTCTCCTCGTAGATGAATCCGGAGATACGCTTGACTCCTCCACGGCGAGCCAGACGGCGGATAGCGGGCTTGGTGATGCCCTGGATGTTGTCGCGCAGGACCTTGCGGTGACGCTTGGCGCCTCCCTTTCCGAGTCCCTTGCCTCCCTTGCCGCGTCCAGACATGATAGTAGTAGCTCACGAATGAGATGACGACTGCTCCGCGGCGCCCGCATATATATGGTTGTCGACCCAGGTCCCGACCGACGAGGGACCCGAAAAAAGCGCGCGAAAGTCTTTCTCTCGGCGTCTCTCTCTCACCAGGCGTCCGTCCTTCTTTGTTATCGAGTCATCTAGACGAAGACATTCAAATATTACAGATACAGTACACTACTAAACGAAAAATCAATATTCATTTCCCAATTCCTTCATCACAAAACAGCCACACACTGTTCAATCCAGCTTATTGCAACGAGTGCCTACTGCACATCATCAATTCTCCTCGAAATTCCCAACCAACGAAAACTACAAAACAAGATATGAGAAAATACATATTTATGGACACATAATAAACGAGATCAAATGACTATTGACTCGACAGAGCGAGTTTGATTTCACGTATAGGTGGCCCTAAAGAGGGTCGTTGGGTTGGTTGTGAAGCACTACTCCAATTTACTTGGAAGAAGTGTACTTGGTGACGGCATTGGTGCCCTCAGAGACGGCGTGCTTGGCAAGCTCTCCAGGAAGGATAAGACGGACCGCGGTCTGGATTTCGCGGGAGGAGATGGTGGACCTCTTGTTGTAGTGGGCCAGACGGGAGGCCTCGGCGGCGATGCGCTCGAACACGTCGTTGACGAACGAGTTCATGATCGACATGGCCTTGGAGGAGACTCCGGTGTCGGGGTGGACCTGCTTCAGCACACGGTAGATGTAGACAGAGTAAGACTCCTTGCGGCTCTTTCTCCTCTTCTTGTCTCCGGTGCGGGTGGTCTTCTGCGATTTGGCGGCCTTCTTGGCTCCCTTGGCGGACGGCTTGGGCGGCATGGTAACTGGGACAGACGGTGTAACCGAGTGGTACCCCTTCTCTCGCCTCCCCTATCTTATACCCCGTCGGTGGAGGGCGGGGTTTCGTCGCTCCGCCCTCTTTGGATCGCGCGCGATTCACCAAGCGTCGCGTGATGTAGTGAGCGACCCGACCCATATCTTCTCACCCTCTCTCACCCCCTGCTGTCACTCCTAAAACAACTATCGGCATATCGATCGATCGAATGACTACGGCACAATGACCTATGTAGTGAGGAGAGACACACTTATCCGTACCTTCCTGAGAGAGATATCAAGCATGGAAGCGAGAACATATCGCAATCACATCTCAAACTCACTGTCTACAAGCAACACTATCACCAAACATTCATCAATAATAAAATATCACTAACATCTATCTAAACATATGTGCTATGCACACTTTTCTTATAAATATCCCAACAATTTTGCTTAAAACTCACGCTTCAGTGTATCTAATAAGAAGCTCCTCTCAAACAAATAAATCACAGCCAAACAAATACAAGCATCAAATTGTTTATTAGTAGGAGATCAAGTGAATGGTGAATCTGGAGATTCTATAAGTTTCTTTCACATATAGGTGGCCCTAAAGAGGGCCGTTGGGTTCTAGATGAGTGGGTTCACAAAGGCATTTACGCCCTCTCGCCACGGATGCGGCGAGCCAGCTGGATGTCCTTGGGCATGATGGTGACGCGCTTGGCGTGGATGGCGCACAGGTTGGTGTCCTCGAAGAGTCCAACGAGGTAAGCCTCGGAGGCCTCCTGGAGGGCCATCACAGCCGACGACTGGAAGCGCAGGTCCGTCTTGAAGTCCTGGGCGATCTCACGCACAAGGCGCTGGAAAGGCAGCTTGCGGATGAGGAGCTCAGTCGACTTCTGGTAACGGCGGATCTCGCGGAGAGCGACGGTTCCCGGGCGGTAACGGTGGGGCTTCTTGACTCCTCCGGTGGCGGGGGCCGACTTGCGGGCAGCCTTGGTGGCGAGCTGCTTGCGAGGAGCCTTTCCTCCGGTCGACTTGCGGGCGGTCTGCTTGGTACGGGCCATTGCTGGTATGGAGTGAACGATGCTGACTGAACCGGGCCCACCCCTTTTATACGGGTCGGGGTCTGATCGGTGGGGGGCGGGGCCTAACTGCGCGTTCCCGCCATCCTCTCACCACACATCCACACGTCCATCACATCCGATAACCAAGACATTTTCTCATCAAATACAACTATGATCACATACAAACATTCTAGTTAACGGAACATTTCGTCGAAAACATCTTTCAAACACAAGACTTGCGCATGACTGTACGCTTATAACATGAAGGCGTATGAATGAGAATCAAATTCTAGTTTCTTACATCTCATTCACATATTCTACACCTTCAAGCCACCACATACAATTGTTTCCATCACAAAACAACTCATCAACACGGAAATTCAAATACTTTTATTCAAACAAGGCAAGAGATCAATGAAAGAGAGTAGTGATGAATCGGTAAGGATTCACTAGTGAGTTTGTTTCACATATAGGTGGCCCTAAAAAGGGCCGTTGGGTTGGGTGTTGGTGTAGCGAGCAATCGCTTACTCCTTGTCACCGCCGGTCTTCTTGGGCAGAAGCACGGCCTGGATGTTGGGCAGCACTCCTCCCTGGGCGATGGTGACCCCGGAGAGCAGCTTGTTCAGCTCCTCGTCGTTGCGCACAGCGAGCTGGAGATGGCGGGGGTTGATCCTGGTCTTCTTGTTGTCGCGGGCGGCGTTTCCGGCAAGCTCGAGAACCTCAGCAGCCAGGTACTCAAGCACGGCGGCGAGGTACACGGGCGCTCCGGCTCCGACGCGCATCATACAGATCTCATAATGGTGTATATATATATATATATATATATATATATATATATATATATATATATATATATATATATATGTGATTGTATTATAACTCATTACGTTTTATTGACCAATAAAACACTTGAAATTGAAACGTGTTGTATCATGTGTCATGTGTGAATGATGAACTTTTGGTTTTGATTACATTTCGTGACAGATTATAAGCATCTACATATGACACAACAAATTGAGTAGAACTGTGGATATTTTTCGACTATGCAAGGAAGATGCAAGGAAAGGTACAAACTCCCACGTGAACAGAATGCTCTCCTATACGACTGTGATGATATCAGGTAAAAAGTACCAACCAAAATGTATATATATAGTCCAAAATAAAATGAATTAACTCTATTTCTGTCAAAAAATACGTTTATTCCTATTTGCAAATGAGCGAGTGTTTCGTTGTGCATGATTTTTAAACCCCAAATTTTCGCGCGCAAATTTTAGGTCAGCCAATAAATTAAATTAAATTTATTTTTCCGTGGTTTCTTTGAGGAGTTTTTACTAATTTACTTCTAAAATGATGCAGACATGCTGCCGATGTCTGTGCAGCAGCCCCGCCACTTCATCGAACCCTGGCCCGGCACAAACAAGCTCATCGTCGGTGAGTCATCGTGGCTACTTCTGACGGAATCTGCTCGCAGGCTGTGGCGCGAGTGTGGAACTCGTGTCCGCCTCCGAGTTCGCCTCGCCCCGCACCGAGCCCAAGCTGTGCAACGTGTTCGAGCAGTGCATCGGTGGAGTGGGCGATCGATACGTGCGCGGAGCCGCCTTCATTCCCAACCACAACGGTTCGTTGAAATTATTTACCATAAATATGTTGAGCGTTGTCAGACGTGGTCGTGTTGTTCTCGGGTTCTCTGGTGGCAGTGGCTTCTCGGAACGAGTTGGAGAGGGGCGTGTCTGTCTGCAGGCAGCGAGTTGTCGCCATCGATTCCAGCCTCGGATCCATCCTCGATGCAGCCGTCAGAGCCATCCACGGAAAGGTGCTCGTGTTATTGTAATCATATCATTTATAATCATATCATCTTAATCATATAATCATATAAACTGTTTGTTCAGTTCGAGCTCATGGTCGCTTCAACCTGCGCCATCACCAAGTACTCTATCAGTATGGTCGAAGGAGAAGAGAAGAGGAAGATGCTCATACTGAAGGAAAAGGGCGTGTGAGTCACTATTATTGTTGAATTGTTGTTATAATGTGTTACTCCACACCTTATTCAGTTGCCGCGTGTTCAACTCGGTGGTCCGTTTTCTCTCCCATCCGGATGGCTCGCTCACTCTCTTCTCGGCACAAGCCTCCCTCCTGCGGTTCACCCACCATGTCCGAGACACAGACATTGTCAAGTCTGGGGTGAGAATTGTACACCCAGAATCACATAATCATGTGAATATATTTCTTGTGAAAGGTGGCACAGCGCTTGAAGGCTTGTTCTATAAAGCTGCAATTGATTGAATATTTCAGGAGAAAGTCGTTCTCCTATCCGCGCGCTTGTTGTCTGTACTCGAGACTGTGTGGCTGTCGGTGTGTCGTCGGGGTAGCACCATCATTGCATACGTGGGATACCGTATCAAGGTACATGCCCAATTAATGCCATAACGGTTGAGCTGTTGAGCCTGTATATTATGAAAGTGTGCAATTTCAATTCTGTTGGCGAATCAGGATTGTCCTACGCGAGAGGGCACGGTGTCGCGTTTCGCATTTGATGTGAAGGAGCTGACTGAACCATCGCGTTCATTGAACAAGAAGGCTGCCTTCACACTCGACGCGCAGCGATTCGAGGTTATTGATTTATTGATTGTCGTGATTAATACTATTCTTAGTATTCTTCGTTGATGGATCGATAAAAAAATCAATTTTACTTCACGAACCTGATTTTCTGAAGAAATATATATCACTATCGATTGGTTTATTGTTTTTAACTTCAGATGAGCACGGACGTTCCCGCGAGTGGCGGCTCTGAGTGGGGGAAGAATAGCTGCTCCACGCTTGACGGAACCGCACTCTATTTTGCCGGTGGGGGATACGTGTTCGGAATCGTTATGACCGATGACAAGAAGGAGAAGCACGTGAAGGTACGAGAAAGGGGGGGGGGAGAAGGGAGTTGTGTATTCTAGATGGGCGGCATTGGCGTGTGCGAGTCGGCTGTGTGTCTTCTGCACTGCGAGCAGCCAGTCACTGCCATTCACGCCGCGAACGGACAGCTGGTGGGTCGGACTGCCTTGCGGACTATAGTTCTATCCTCGCAATAAGTTTCGCTCGGTGGGGTAGATCAGAGGAAGACGAGTCAGCTCTCGGCAATAGCGCGCAAAACAAGAGAGGCACGGTTATGGCACCGTATTTCGGACTGCAAGCGAGGTAGATCGAAAACTATCGCTCTGGCGCAGGCTGTAGGTAGTCCGCGAACTAGGTATCCCTGTCTCTCTTCCAGTTGGTCGCCTGCTCGTCTGGCACTCTCTTCTCTGTTGATGTGTCCGCGTTCGCAGCCGACGCGCACCTCGGCCGCCCCTTCCACTCCCGCTCGGAAGTCATCATCGTGAGTGGAAAGTGGAGAGGGTTCATGGTCCCATCACGAATACCTTCACTTCTGCTCATTGTCTAGACCGACTACCGCGCCGACTTCCTTCATTTGCTAGACGCGCGCACGCTGCTCGTGTTCTCCGCCGACAAAGGGTACTGGTTGGAAAACATCGTGATCATCGTTCCACTTGATTGTCTGAAGGATGATGATCCGCCTGTCGCTGAAGGGTTTCGGCATTCAGCCCGCCATGGACATCTATAGGGTGCCCGGCGAGTTCTTCCTCCTCCCCCGTCCCGGAGTGCCCAAGGTGAGACAATCGATTGCTCATCGATCAATCGATCGATTGTTCTCTTTATTTGTTCATGATGTCGTAAGTACTGCAGGTGTCGTACTCTGCTCGTCTCGGCTTCGTGTTCTACAAAGAAGATGAACCCGTGTTCTTCCACGCCCACGGTAGGTGCGGGAAGAGAGAGAGAGAGAGAGAGAGAGAGAGAGAGAGAGGGGGGGGGGGAGAGGGAGAGGGGGGGGGAGAGAGGATGAGTGTGTTGCAGACTGGTCCCATCTGGTGCGAGAGGCCTACCAGCGGGTGAGCGTCGTCCGCTGCAGCGACAACAACCACCTCAAGGTGCGCGGATTGTATTGGTTTCGAAAAAAATCCAGCTTGCAACGTTCATTTCTCAGCGCAGACCGCGCAGACCGCAGAAGAACACGGTATCATCAACCTCGTGGTTGTGGAAGATTATACAGTTATACAGTCCAGGGAATATTTAGTTCCGCCACCACGCGGCTCTCTAATAGCGGCAACTGATTTGCCCACCAACTGTAACAAATGATAGAAAATCATCTTGTTCAGGTGATATGGGCGCGCGCGCTCGGCCGTGATTTCCTCGTGCAGAACGACGCGTACGATGTGGTAGGAGTGAATTCTATCGTACTCATACTCCCTGCTTGTAGCGTCTCTTCCCCGGTGCTGAGCCGCATCCCTACGTGTTCCAGCTGGGATCTAGACTCGGAATCAAGGAGATGATCAAGGTACATTTGTCTTCTCTCTTTCACGTGTTATCCTGCAACCGTATAAATTATTATAATCTTCTCCAGACTGCCACCCGGGTGGCTCGTACCGGCAGTCTCTGGTCCCACATCGTGGCCCTCACTGTCACCGGCCGCGTCTGTCACTTCTTCTACAAAACTGGACAGCAAAATCTATTTGTATGAGTAGAAGAAATCTATCCCCCATATGTCATAGTGTGTCATCTGTTGCGCAGGACGAGGCGACGTCGCCGTCGATGGAGCTCGACCTGTCGAAGGACATCGTGGACGTGCACATCAGCACCGAGTCGCCGAAGGTGCTGTACCTGATCGATTCACGCGGAGTGCTGACGAGCCGCCGACTGCGCGACACCGGAGAGGGATATGCGAGTTATTTTTGAAAGCATAGTCGCTATCCAATTGTCTGCCACAACGTGGCTCTTTCGAGAGAAAAAAATCAATAAGTGTTAGGTAAACATGTTTTTTATTACGATTATTTCTATTTCAAAGTATGTTGCGACTGCGCCATTACAATCATCACAATCATTCAGCTGGACTCTCGGTCGGAGCGTGCCTACGCGGTGTGGGACTCGCGGCAGCATCCGAATGAAGCGAGGAAGGTGATTCGATTCGTGGCCAGAGATCGCGACGCGCCCCTCCTCCTCACACACTACAACACACAGGTGTGTTACCCTCATCTCATATCCACCTTCAACTATGTGCCGTATTCCAGCACACCAACGTGGTGGAGGCGTGGTATTGTCGTCTGGGAGTGCGCCTCGGCATCCAGCGGGTGCACGACTTCCACCCCGCCCACATGTGCGCGCGCTGTGACGGAGACGTGCTCCGAATGGCTATACATCCAAGCACGAACAATGGAAGCGATCAGCATGTGGTAGGCGAAACGCCCTTTTCTATTTCCATCTCACGTTTCGTAGCTCGTGGTCTGCTGTGCCCGTTTCTCTCCCTTCCCGCCACTTCCGGTCGACTCCTGGATGCGGGTGCGAGCGAGGGCGATCCCCTCGTATACGACCACAACGGACTGCTGCGAGTGCCCTTCCGCGGCGAGGGTGAGTAGCTGTGACGTCACTAGATCGACAATCACGTCACTCGCAGAGTCGGTAAACATTGCGACGCCGTCGTCTCTCCCTCTGCTCGTTTGCTCGACGGCTACAGATGGCCTGCCGCATGGACGTTCTGATGGATCTACGGTAGTTCAACGTTGTACACTGTGATCATTTCATTACAAGTTATGAAGCAGGCAGGACAATGAAATACGCCAACTGACAGTATTCTTTGAGCCAGAGCAGTATCGCTACAAAAGAATTTTTTTGCGATTCAAGTCGTTGTCGTGATGAAATGAAGTTGTTTTGATGATTATATGCAGACGCTCTCAATGACTGGAGCGTCTCCTTATCAAAATTTGGTGCGCGAAGAGTGAAGAGCATGCGCGCAAAGAGTCAAATAAGTTACTTCCTGTAGCGTGTGTTCCCCCCCCCCCCCCAGGGGCTAATAAGTCGTATTCTTACGTGCTCCCGCTTGGACTAATATACAGACTCGAGGATCAAGGAGGTCATCAAAGTAGATCTTTCTTAGTTCCTCTTTCGAGCGCAGTGCCAAGACATGAATGCTGTGACGTCATTAGGATAACCACGCCATGTTGTTGCGACCCAAGTTTTGCTGTAGGCATCGCTCGTGTGTGTTGTTTTCTGCGAGCGATAGCCGGCCCCTCGCAGGCTATGAGTAGTTGATCGCGGCTGGCATCGATCTTGTACGAGCGGGTGCGCGAACATTGTCATTCTTTCCCTCGCTGTGTTTTTTATTGGTTTTATATGGTGTACACTTTTTCTTAAAGTAATCCATTTTCTAGCACTGTTAAAGAATACTTTCCGACTGCCAAAATTGTTATATTTTCTTATTTGAAACGCGATTCGAAAAGTGTGGCGCCTTCTCGTTTTTTCTTCGATTGTAACTAATTGGTACTGAATTTTGCAACTTTGATCATTTATATGAACGAATATATTGTGTACCTATGAATTGAATTGAATTTGAATTGGTACCTATGTTGCTTTGAAGTATTGACCCGTCAGAAAGTGATCTTTAAACACTGCGAGTCATCTGTCGCGAACTCAGAAGGCTGCTAAAATGGTTGCTAATATTTGTCTGATTTCTTCACATTCAGTTGTGTTTTAATATCTCTGTCTCTCTCTCTGTCTCTATCTCTCTGTCTGTCACTCTGTTTCTCTCTCTCTCTCTATCTCTCTCTCTCTCTATCTCTCTCTCTCTCTCTCTCTCTCTCCTCACCATCTTCCTCTTGTGGAGTGAGTACTTCAAAATTGCAGACTACTGTCATTACACGTCGTAATGTGATATATTGTACTCGATACTGAGTTTCACGCTTTTCACGAGAGACATTAGGGTGGTTGGATAAAGATCAGAAACCGTTCATAAATTTCAAATTGTCAAAACTTTGCGTCGGCGGGAATCGAACTAGCGAACATATTCTTGTTAAGCGAGAGCGTTACGTTAGCTACATAGGTGTGGTGGCTTTGCGAATTGGAAATGTGAACGTGAGATGAAATTTGCATTGTCCAATAGTTTAGTGTACTGTAGAACTATTGGACAACATAATGTTTTTAACGAGAAAAGTTGAGCTGAGTTCGAACGGAATGTTAATTGTGTATTAATTCTGTGTCTTTCAGGATTTTCGCTCCGCCACACTCGGAATGGACAGGAAGGTGAACTGCAGATGATTTTAACAAAATGCTCCCATTGATTTTTTTTATTATATAAAAATAGTTTTTTTTCTATTTTCTATCATGGAACAACTAAATTGAATGTGTACTGTCTCACAAGGTGAAACGTTTTGAATGTGTTCGTTCAAACAACATGATTTTCATGAAAATTATAGGCCATCGCCCAATTCATCGTACGGCAATACCACTGGTCAAACTGACGAGAATTTTTTTGCAAACTTGGCCAGGGTGTTTTTTCGTTCGAATACGGAATGAAATACGGAAATCGAAAAATCGAAAACTAGAGATCTCTAGCCATTCTATCGGGACATCTCCTCCAGAAAGTTGGGCGTTGTTCTCGAAATTCAAAAATCGAACACTAGAGATCGATACGCACCACTGATACGTGATACGCATCACACATCAAAATTTTGTGAAGATTTTTCAATTCCGAATGGAGTTATAAACTCCAGAAAGTGTCCGGACCGATAACAGGTTATTGATTTCTCAAATAGTGTCTGATGAACTTTTGGCGAAATTATTGCCGTTCGTTGACTAGCTGTCGCGCTGTTGCGCGCCTCAGCACTAGGTGTACAAGGTACAAGGATAGAAATATGAATGGGCGAGTAGCGATTTCAGTGGAGAAATTATCGCGCTCAAGCGCTTGATAGCGAATTCGCGCGGAGCGGTCGTTGGGCTGACCGCTCGCGACTGTGCTATCCGGGCTGTGTCGGCGGCGGGGATGTGGTCTGTTTGCAAATCGCGGATCAAAGATTTCGTGGATCAAAGACTGTACATGTTGTTATAAGCGAAGATGCAGGTCACAGCTCCTGACCAGTCATCCTTCTTACTTGTCAATCAACTTCATGCTCTCATTCTCTCTCTTTCTTCCACGAAAGAGATAAGATATTGACCCTCTGACGGATTTTTAAAAAAATAGGTTGACTATGCGTGTACAAAAAACGACACGGGTGAAAAGTAACAATGCGGAAAAGATAAATGTCGCAAGTTTGAGCGGGAAAAAGGCAATAGGCAGTGTTCTTGTGAAATAATGATTTTTACTTCATTTGTTGCTGTTTTTTTTAAATTCGTTATATATTTAAAAAAAACCGAACTCGTTTGAAAGGGAGATCATAAAAGGTTCTGGAATGATTGGGTGAGGAAGCGCTCAGTGTAGAGTGGGAGCCTCCTGGCTAAGAAAATGAGGGATGAGTGAGGCTGGTTCTAGAAAAGTATAGAACAACGTGGATGGCGATCCCAATTGAAATTGATGGAGTCGTTACGGTTATGAGCAACGTTCAACCGAGCGATTTACAAGATCAGAGACTGCCACGGCCGGCCCAAAAATGGTAAGTATCCAGATCCCACATCGAGTCTTGAACCCCTTTCTCCCTAGTAACAAAACAACGGAAACGTGGATCAAACCATTCAACCAACCATACCATATCACATTGTCCTCGAATTACAACTCATAATGATACAGAGAATTATTCGTATATGCATTTATGTCATTTATATATATACACAATAAATATACATCTGAATAAAAACGTCGACGATACGAGTGCATATAAGAGCAAATAGACACTAGGTGGGTGTCTAGCTTTCAGGATTTGAAGATTAGTGCTCATCACAGTTATCATTGGAAAAGTAGTGCTCAAAACAGTTCGTCGCTTTGCCCTAGTGCTACTTGATCTTCTCTCCTCCGTCGTGTCTCTCGTAGATCTGATCCAGAAGCGAGAAGGGGGCAGGATGGATGACAGCTGACAGCTGGAGAGGCCTGAGACATGTTGTGTGAATATGTCAAAAACTGCAACTTCTTGCGCTTGGATGGCATTCATATAGTACTCGCTAGTCGCCGAAGTTCACATGATCATACACTCACCTTCAATCTGGGTGCTTGTGGCGACTGAATCCGGAGATCACGTCGCTCTTATCAGACGACTGAGCAACACCGGCGCACTCAAAGAGAACATAAGCTCAATGCACCGCACCGGCGACATGCTACAGAAAGGAAATTTCGAAACAATATACAAAAATACAATAATAAACATAAAACATGAATTTAAAAAAAACAGCAACAAATGAAGTAACAATCAATATTTCACAAGAACACTGCCTATTGCCTTTTTCCCGCTCAAACTTGCGACATTTATCTTTTCCGTATTTTCACTTTTCACCCGTTTCGTTTTTTGTACACGCATAGTTGACCCATCGCACACCATGCGTGCACATAGGCCAAAAATAAACATGCGGGGGTCATGTTTAAGCGTCGTTAAAAATTCAAAATCGGCATTCAAACTGAGCGTGGCGTAATATAATACTGTATCTTTAAGTTTGGACGGATATTTTTCAAAACTAAAAAGTCATCGAAAAAACCTCTGTCAACCCCCGACTCCATAGCATATTTTAGAGGTGAGGGCGGGGCGATCGGAAAGAATGTCCCATCCTAATATATAGAGAACGCAACCGTCTGTAAGTGATGCGGCACTCTCTATATACCCGGGTCGGAGCCAGCGTGTGAGTCGCGCCGGGTTTGCAATATTTAGGCACCGCCCACTGGTATTTTATATATAAAACGTGTCTTACATGGAGTGTCGATTAGGACACAGAAGCCGATGGTGACCATACTGATATCAGAGATACACTTGGGGGTTACTATGCGAAAATCGTTTTCAAATCCACAGGACTGGCCATACGTTTCGAGATATTTACGTTTTAATTTATGGAGCTGAACCGTGTGGATTGCTTTTGCGGCTCGGCACTCTATTCGCGCAAGCTGTGAAATAGCCGGCGTTGGTCTAGTGATAAAGCGGTATCAAGCAGTACGGCGTGGGTGCGCACCCTGTCGACGCACGTCATTTTGCAGACAATCTCCGGACTTCGATTATTAGTGATCTTTCAGATCGCGCCCAACCATCTGATTGGACCTGAGAAGAGTGCCTTCGAGTCTTTCCTGAAGTCGCGATTTAACGCGAGAATGTTGTGGTTGGATCTGAGATACGTTTACTGTGCTTCAGGTGAGAAATTTATGTTCATATTTCTCTATATTTCGCGGATGTTTTACACTTGTGATGTGATGTGCTTTATTTGCTATGTGTTTCACACACTATCCGCTAAGGAGCATATCAACGTTGGGTATAACTACGACATCCATGTGATAAGAGATCAAAATAAATTACTTTTCGTAACTATACCGTATGATAAAAAAAATAAAAGAACATGAGATTTCAACATAAGGTCACATTTTGTGAAAAAAAGAAAAAAAAACACTCCATGGACAACTGAACTGAACGAATTTTACAAGTTAACTCGCGGCTATAATTTTCGTAGTGAGAAATACTGCTTTGGAGTGCGTTACTCCACCTCTGGCAGGAGCTGCGCTTTCAAAAACTAGTCTACCTTTTTTCTCTTTTTTGAAAAAAAATGCGCCGAATTTCCTATTACTTTGTTTCGTTCATTTTCAACATTTGATTTATTCATTCTAAGTGTTTGTTCCAGGTGGTTTTTGACCTTATATCACGTGAAAATCGTTTTTTTATACAACAAATTTTTGAGTGGTGTGCTTGTTTAGTAAGTTTTCAGAATTTTCTCTTCTCGGGAGGGATTTCTATCTCGACGACGACTTCTGTGTCACGGAGGTTCGGAAGTTCATGGATACATGCTACATCAACGCTTTGAGCCTACAGGTATTTGGATTATATATTTTCTCTAAAAGTATTTGCTTGTCGTTAGAAACTAACAATAATAACAGCTTTTGTACGTAAAGAAGTCTTTTTTTCCAAAACATTCTTACTGAAATTTTGCCGGGTTGATGCACACTTGAAACTTATTTTACCTGTGCTCAAAAGCATGATAAGTTTGTCAGGGTAACCGGCTTCGATGTCTGGACCGCGTCTCGTCGCTTGTACCTTTTGCGAAGTGTCTGAGGGTGCTCGACCTCTCTCGCAACCAGGTCAGTCTCGGCGTGTAGATGAACGAGTGTGAGTGGTGTGTTCAGATCAATGATGTCGAGGAGCTGGCGAAGCTGAAGGGCATGCCAATCGAGTCGATCATCCTCGAAAGCAACCCCCTCTGCCAGCGGTTCGGCGACGCCACCGAATACCTCAAGTATTGTGTTGTTTACCACTTTCAGCTTGCTAATGCTTTGTTAATCTGTTTATTTTTCTCCGCCCCTGTCAGTTAATCCTTTTTGCCAGCGCGATCCAGCAAATCTTCCCCCGTCTCAACAACCTTGTGAGTTTATTCATTAATATCAAACATGTTTGTATTCCCCGGCTTCGCATTGCAGGATGGTCTTCCCGTTCCGCCGTGCGCCACCATGCCCTCTGTCGACGATGAGGACACCACCGAACCCGCAGCCATCGGAGACCTGCAGGCCATGAGTGTCGGTGAGTGGAGAGGGAGAGGGAGAGAGAGAAAGAGGGAGAGGGAGAGGAAGAGAGGGAAAGGGAAAGGGAGTGGGAGAGGAGAGGGAGAGTAGGTGAATGTAGAATGTGCGTGATCTATGTTGTTCCAGCTGCCGGTCCGTCGGACGACACGAAGCGGCAGATGGTGGAGCAGTTCTGTCGGCAGAGTGGCATGCTGCCCGAGTGGTCGGCCAAGTGCCTCGAGGACAGCAACTGGAACTATGAGGTGCGTGGTGCGAGCGAGGGGTCCCGGACAACATGTAATGGCTGGTGTTGCAGACGGCCGGTCAATTGTTCACGGATAGCCGGGCTGCCATCCCTGCCGAGGCGTTTGCCACCACCGCGTGAGCAGTTGAAGCAGTTCAAGATTGTAGTACCTCGTATTGGTGTAGTGTTTATTGTGTGACTCTTCGTGTTATGCCTTTGTTGCATTGATATTGTTTTGTGTCTCGTTGTACCCTCTGTCTCCTCCTGCCCGAGTGTGTCGCCCTCTCCTCCCTTGTTCCCATCGTCACCCTGCCACGCGCGTCTCCCGAAGTGAAGAGTGAAGCTCGCTGCCGTTTACTGCCGATGGCCATTCGGTCACACCCCAGCCGACTCGATTCCATTCCATCCCGCTATCCCATACCCATGGCTCCGGCCCCTTCTCTTGTCTGCGCGCGCACTGACAGTCTTGTCACATGCTTCACTCTTCACTTCGGGAGTTGTTGCGTTGGGTGGCGAGTGGAGCTGATGTTAGTATAGGGCGAGTGCGGTGGGAGACGATGCGTTGTTGATCTCTTATTCCATTTGAGATGATACACTTGGCGACTGCTCCTGCTTGTTGTCGTAATAATGTGTCTATACGATGATAGTACTAGATTACGAATGTTTTGATCATGTTAAATTAGTAAAAGATAATATTGAAAGTGTGTTGTGTTCTTATATGGGGAAGCCGGGTTGTCGGGACATCGAATATGGAGTTGTAACATGCCTGTATGGCATTGTCGAGAATGAAACAGTGATGGATTTTTAGAACCTTGCGATTTTGGAACAAGCTGGAATTACGGTATTTCGGATGAAAGCTGGAGTGAGAGTGAGGTGATCAGAAATTAGGCTTTCTCAAGTAGCTTGTATTCATTAACCGATTCATCTAATACACCCACTGTGACATTTGTACTTACAGTAGCAACATCGGGTCACTCAAGGTCCCACAGGCAAAATCAATCGATGGAAGGGCGTCACTTATTGTGTGTGCTTCTTCCTGGTATAATCTTGATTCACTGCGCTATTCATTATTCAATAATTATTTAATTGTATCTCATCTAGTACTATGCTGGACCGTCTTCCAATCGAGATCATAGTACACATAATGAAACACGTCACAGCGACCGTACGTGGGATCTCATTCTATCAGTGTATCTCCAACATCTTTTAGGATGTATTGCGATGCAGGCAGGTCTGCCAACTCTTCAAACAAGTCTTCATAAAGCATCGCAGATTTCTACCCAAATTCGATCTGGAGCTTTTTCTGTTTCTATTTCAATACAAACCTATGGTGAGTGTTTTACACCCGTTTTATCGATGTCATGTTATGTAAAAGTACAACTAAAACTGTAATTTATTTCTATATAAAAGTATTCTCACAACTACAAACTGTATTTTTTCTTCTTGAAATAGTGAGTACGTGGTAATTGCATGTTTCATTCTCTCAATTCCAGAAGTCGATTGCGTGCGTTTATTCTTTCACATACAAAGAACGTGGGCATGCATTTTGTCTATATTTTGGAAAAAAATTCGACATGTAAGTCAGAGTCACGCTCATTTTTCTAGCGAGGGATTGGAAGAGGTTTTAAGGGACGCCAAGGAGAACTTCAACGTGAGCTTTTCTTCGAACGAGGAGAGACTGCGATTTGCAATTCAAGACATTGGATGTGAAGGGAAAATAGTATCACTAAGAACGGTACGCGATTTTATATAAGTACAAATGAACACATGAAACCGATCTGCATAAATAAATAAATATGTTCGGCGTACTTATATAATCGTAACTTTTTACTATTAGTGTGGTCTGACGCGTTCGATGGATGAGCTAGCGGGTGAGACGGCCCGTCCATTCGCTACTAGCAACTACTACCATGTTAGCGACATCGATCCCAAGTATCTGCCGTGGCATCGGTATCCTCAAGAAGATCTGCCCTGGTTCAATCAGGAAGAATTGCCCATTCTGCCCGCCTCCGACGCCAACACTGGCGACATCACCTTCTACGTCAAGAGCGAGGACACGGCCGACTCGATCAAGCAACTCTCCCGCAGAATCGTCGATACGCCCACAAATGAAAAGTGAATTTTATTAATTATTATTAATTATTATACGAGTTTGAAATTTCAGGGGTTTCTTTGTGGTGAACGAGCAGGTGGCGCCGTGGACGCGTCTGAAGCCGGACGAGGAGTCTGCCATCCACACGAGCGTCGACGCCCGCTTCTCGGCCGAGTCTCGCGCACTCGACCTGTCCGAGTTCGCCTCCAGCCCTCGTGAGTGTTCAGCTGCGTATGCGTGTTGTATTTTTTCCTTCTCATCTCAACTAGATCTATTTTCTTTAATAAGTACTTGCGTAAAGAGATGAATTTTGTCTTATCTCAATGCAGCAAAAGCACATGCATAAAACGTTTACAAATACTAACACAAACCTGCACCTTTCTCTTCTCTCTATTCTCTTCTCTTCTCTCTCTCCAATTTCTTACTTAATCCTTATTCTCTGTTCACTTGTATATCGTTGTGTTCACTGGTTAATATCAACAGAACATTTTAGAGGGGTTGTGTTAGTATTTGTAAACGTTTTATGCATGTGCTTTTGCTGCATTGAGATACGACAAAGTTCATCTCTTTACGCAAGTACTTTTTAAAGGAAATATATGTCCTTTTGTTAAATTTCATAGAAATTTTTAATATGTGCTCAATCTGCTCAATTATGACTATTCATCTGGATTATATCAAAAACTAATATATCTCTCCCCCTCTGTTCTCTCCTTCTCTCACTGTTCCTTCTCTTTTTCACTGTTCCTTCTATCTCTCTTTCACTGTCGGCGGGCCCAAAACAATGCAAACCCGGCGCGAATTAAACGCTGGCGGCAGCGGTGCGGGCTACACTAAAAAGTAATGACGGGAAGGAAGGACACGCAGAAAACGCGAGAGAGCACGCTTTCGGCAGAGAGTCAGAGTGACTGGAAACGGCGTCCACCCACACACACACACCCACACACTGGCTCGCCTCATGGGTGCGCGGGATCGCGCATAACTTCGTTCAGAGAAGAGATACAAAGATGCCCGCGACAAGTGATCTGGCTTACGGAACGGTGCGAATCTAACTAACATCAATTGGATGAGTCCTTATTGTTGCTAATATGACCCGATATCGCTTCTTGAAAATTCTGGTGCGAGCCCTATCCTAAGCCAAAAAAGAGTAGGTCGGTCTAATATGGCCTTTCCTGTAGTCACGGTGTTTGGGGGCTTTCGCGGCGCGGTGGTTTGGGATGCGAGTCAATACCTACAAATAGGTCCCGTCAGAGTCGAAACAACATCGGCGACATTATCTTTAGTTTAAGAGTAGAACATTGAGGAATTGACAATCAGAGAGAGTAGATCACAAATAAATAAGAAACAGAATCCCTGTTTCGGTGCTCTATTTTTTCTCACTCTGTTCAGCTTTGACAGCCATTTTAGAAACATTGGAGAGTGATCTTGGTGTACTGTAACTGTAGGAATACGGTATCGCATGGCATCTTTTATTATTTGAAAGAAGCGTTCGTATTTGTTATTTATGTTCGACAAAATGGAGAATTCGGCAAACCAATCAACTAGGGCTAAATCTTCATTCATGGCACCATAATCTCCTTTTCGAAAATAGAATACCGTCTTCTTGAACGTTTGCAGCGGATAGCAGCACGTGATAAATTCTGCCTCGACCTGATAAAAACCCAAAGAATTGCAATAATCGAGAAAACTCAGTGATAAAGAAGATCCTGATGCCAGCGATTGACATCGTATTCCAGGGAAGTTTAGATCACCAGCTATTAGACGAGTGCCTTTAGGTAAATCAAAACGAACTTAGAAAACAAATAATTTGCGGAACATTGAAATTGAATTGAAAGTTTTGTGAGAATGTATGTGTTTCAGTGTTTGTGGGGAAGAAGCTGCAGCTGCAGCTGAGTAAGAACAACGTGATGCTGTCTGTGGCGGACCGCATCGACGAGAAGTACGGAATCATCACTGCCCTCTCACTACAGGTATACCTTACTTTTTGCATGATGCTGTGTTTATATGATTACAACGTATTAAAAATTCAACGTACTTTTACGCGAATAATTACAGAACAACCAGCTGCGCTACTTGGACTGTGCCGCGTCTCTTGTGCCTGTCGCCAAGTTTGTCAAGGTGCTCGACCTCTCCCACAACCAGGTCAGTCTCGGCGTGTAGATGAACGAGTATGAGTGGTGTGTTCAGATCGACGCGGTCGAGGAGCTGGCGAAGCTGAAGGGCATGCCGGTCGAGACGCTCTTCTTCGAGGGCAACCCACTCTGCGAGCGCCTCAACGACGTCACCGAATACCTCAAGTATTGTGTTGTTTACCACTTGTCAGCTTGTTTGTTTTGTGTTAATCTGTTTGTTTTTCTCGGCGCCTGTCAGCTAATCCTTTGCCAGCGCGATCCAGAAGATCTTCCCGCGTGTCATCTACCTCGTGAGTTTATTCATTAGTATCAAACATGTTTGTATTCCTCTGACACGCATTACAGGATGGTCTTCCCGTGCCGCCGTGTACCACCATGCCCTCTGAGGACATCACCGAACCCGCAGCCAAGGTGGGTGTGGGTAGAGAGTGACTTGTGACCATATTCCATTTGCAGCCGGGTTTCTGTCCGTCGGATGACATCCAACAGCTGATCGGACGTTTCGTGGAGGTGTATTTCGAGAAATACGACAGTTTCAATGTGTCGGAACGGAAGAATCTGATGGCAGCATACGATGACAACAACGTGGGTGGCGGACTCATGGAGGGGGTGATTAGTGTGTGTTTAGGCCACCTTTACCTACACGTTTGGTGTGATCAGCAACCCGATGGGAGGTCTCGGCGATTGTGTCTACGACACGTGAGTTGGGAGGAGGAAGAGTGGAAGTGGAAGTTGGAAGTATATGTGGCGGCTTGCAGGGAGGTGTACCGCCAGTACCTCGTCAACTCGCACAACATTGAGCAGAAGGAGGAGTGGAAGAAGGGCAGGTCGTCGCGCATTTACAGGGTGAGAGGGGACAGCGTTGCCGACTTCTTTTCCAATAAAAATGTTCGACCTCGGATAGTCTAGTGGCACTTGCGTTCTTCCATTAGAGTAGATCGCCTGCATCAGTCGTATGTAGCTCGATTTCATTCAATTGACATGACTATGCGTGTGTGTTTGTAGGGAGCGATGGACATTGCTGTGCAACTGGCTAAGATGCCCGCCACCAAACACTACCGCGAGTCGTTCGTCACCGACGTGTCCATGATGACGGTGAGGGGAGAGAGAGAGAGAGGGAGAGAGAGAGGGAGATGATCGATTTGTTTCCATTGCAGGCTAACCTGCTGTGCTTCTCTGTGCAGGGTCTGTTCGAGGACGCCCCTCTGGCCTCGCAGGGAGAGGTGCCCAAGCTGCGCTACTTTGTCCGCAACTTTGTCGCCGCACCCAGGAATGGAGGGTGAGTATTGGAGGGAAGGGGGACTGACTGATGTTATTGTGCAGCAACTCGCTCGCCCTGCTGTCGGATATGCTGTGCATCTCTGCCATCAACACGAAGCGGGTCGAGCGGTACAAGCTGCAGATGAACAAGGCCAACTCTGGCGCGCAGACCGGCCCCCAGCAGCCCACTGCGCCCGCCGCCATCGGAGGCCTGAGTGTCGGTGAGTGGAGAGGGAGAGGGAGGGAGAGGAGAGGGGGGGAGGAGAGGGAGAGAGAGTGGGAGAGGAGAGAGAGAGGGGGGGGGAGGAGAGGGAGAGAGAGTGGGAGAGGAGAGAGAGAGAGAGAGAGAGAGAGAGAGAGAGAGAAGGGGGAGGAGAGGGAGAGAGAGTGGGAGAGGAGAGAGAGAGAGAGAGAGAGGGGGGAGGAGAGGGAGAGAGAGTGGGAGAGGAGAGAGAGAGAGAGAGAGTAGGTGAATGTAGAATGTGCCTGATCTATGTTGTTCCAGCTGCCGGTCCGTCGGACGACATGAAGCGGCAGATGGTGGAGCAGTTCTGTCGGCAGAGTGGCATGCTGCCCGAGTGGTCGGCCAAGTGCCTCGAGGACAGCAACTGGAACTATGAGGTGCGTGGTGCGAGCGAGGGGTCCCGGACAACATGTAATGGCTGGTGTTGCAGACGGCCGGTCAATTGTTCACGGATAGCCGGGCTGCCATCCCTGCCGAGGCGTTTGCCACCACCGCGTGAGCAGTTGAAGCAGTTCAAGATTGTAGTACCTCGTATTGGTGTAGTGTTTATTGTGTGACTCTTCGTGTTATGCCTTTGTTGCATTGATATTGTTTTGTGTCTCGTTGTACCCTCTGTCTCCTCCTGCCCGAGTGTGTCGCCCTCTCCTCCCTTGTTCGCATCGTCACCCTGCCACGCGCGTCTCCCGAAGTGAAGAGTGAAGCTCGCTGCCGTTTACTGCCGATGGCCATTCGGTCACACCCCAGCCGACTCGATTCCATTCCATCCCGCTATCCCATACCCATGGCTCCGGCCCCTTCTCTTGTCTGCGCGCGCACTGACAGTCTTGTCACATGCTTCACTCTTCACTTCGGGAGTTGTTGCGTTGGGTGGCGAGTGGAGCTGATGTTAGTATAGGGCGAGTGCGGTGGGAGACGATGCGTTGTTGATCTCTTATTCCATTTGAGATGATACACTTGGCGACTGCTCCTGCTTGTTGTCGTAATAATGTGTCTATACGATGATAGTACTAGATTACGAATGTTTTGATCATGTTAAATTAGTAAAAGATAATATTGAAAGTGTGTTGTGTTCTTATATGGGGAAGCCGGGTTGTCGGGACATCGAATATGGAGTTGTAACATGCCTGTATGGCATTGTCGAGAATGAAACAGTGATGGATTTTTAGAACCTTGCGATTTTGGAACAAGCTGGAATTACGGTATTTCGGATGAAAGCTGGAGTGAGAGTGAGGTGATCAGAAATTAGGCTTTCTCAAGTAGCTTGTATTCATTAACCGATTCATCTAATACACCCACTGTGACATTTGTACTTACAGTAGCAACATCGGGTCACTCAAGGTCCCACAGGCAAAATCAATCGATGGAAGGGCGTCACTTATTGTGTGTGCTTCTTCCTGGTATAATCTTGATTCACTGCGCTATTCATTATTCAATAATTATTTAATTGTATCTCATCTAGTACTATGCTGGACCGTCTTCCAATCGAGATCATAGTACACATAATGAAACACGTCACAGCGACCGTACGTGGGATCTCATTCTATCAGTGTATCTTCAACATCTTTTAGGATGTATTGCGATGCAGGCAGGTCTGCCAACTCTTCAAACAAGTCTTCATAAAGCATCGCAGATTTCTACCCAAATTCGATCTGGAGCTTTTTCTGTTTCTATTTCAATACAAACCTATGGTGAGTGTTTTACACCCGTTTTATCGATGTCATGTTATGTAAAAGTACAACTAAAACTGTAATTTATTTCTATATAAAAGTATTCTCACAACTACAAACTGTATTTTTTCTTCTTGAAATAGTGAGTACGTGGTAATTGCATGTTTCATTCTCTCAATTCCAGAAGTCGATTGCGTGCGTTTATTCTTTCACATACAAAGAACGTGGGCATGCATTTTGTCTATATTTTGGAAAAAAATTCGACATGTAAGTCAGAGTCACGCTCATTTTTCTAGCGAGGGATTGGAAGAGGTTTTAAGGGACGCCAAGGAGAACTTCAACGTGAGCTTTTCTTCGAACGAGGAGAGACTGCGATTTGCAATTCAAGACATTGGATGTGAAGGGAAAATAGTATCACTAAGAACGGTACGCGATTTTATATAAGTACAAATGAACACATGAAACCGATCTGCATAAATAAATAAATATGTTCGGCGTACTTATATAATCGTAACTTTTTACTATTAGTGTGGTCTGACGCGTTCGATGGATGAGCTAGCGGGTGAGACGGCCCGTCCATTCGCTACTAGCAACTACTACCATGTTAGCGACATCGATCCCAAGTATCTGCCGTGGCATCGGTATCCTCAAGAAGATCTGCCCTGGTTCAATCAGGAAGAATTGCCCATTCTGCCCGCCTCCGACGCCAACACTGGCGACATCACCTTCTACGTCAAGAGCGAGGACACGGCCGACTCGATCAAGCAACTCTCCCGCAGAATCGTCGATACGCCCACAAATGAAAAGTGAATTTTATTAATTATTATTAATTATTATACGAGTTTGAAATTTCAGGGGTTTCTTTGTGGTGAACGAGCAGGTGGCGCCGTGGACGCGTCTGAAGCCGGACGAGGAGTCTGCCATCCACACGAGCGTCGACGCCCGCTTCTCGGCCGAGTCTCGCGCACTCGACCTGTCCGAGTTCGCCTCCAGCCCTCGTGAGTGTTCAGCTGCGTATGCGTGTTGTATTTTTTCCTTCTCATCTCAACTAGATCTATTTTCTTTAATAAGTACTTGCGTAAAGAGATGAATTTTGTCTTATCTCAATGCAGCAAAAGCACATGCATAAAACGTTTACAAATACTAACACAAACCTGCACCTTTCTCTTCTCTCTATTCTCTTCTCTTCTCTCTCTCCAATTTCTTACTTAATCCTTATTCTCTGTTCACTTGTATATCGTTGTGTTCACTGGTTAATATCAACAGAACATTTCAGAGGGGTTGTGTTAGTATTTGTAAACGTTTTATGCATGTGCTTTTGCTGCATTGAGATACGACAAAGTTCATCTCTTTACGCAAGTACTTTTTAAAGGAAATATATGTCCTTTTGTTAAATTTCATAGAAATTTTTAATATGTGCTCAATCTGCTCAATTATGACTATTCATCTGGATTATATCAAAAACTAATATATCTCTCCCCCTCTGTTCTCTCCTTCTCTCACTGTTCCTTCTCTTTTTCACTGTTCCTTCTATCTCTCTTTCACTGTCGGCGGGCCCAAAACAATGCAAACCCGGCGCGAATTAAACGCTGGCGGCAGCGGTGCGGGCTACACTAAAAAGTAATTATCTTTTAAAAGGACTTCCGTAAGAGAAGAGTTTGTGTTACTCAATGTAATGCAACAAAAGCTCATGCATTTTATGAATCGAAATAGTAAACAAACCTGCTCTTTCTGCAATAAAAACTAATGCGAGCAAATCTTGTATGTCGGGAAATTTCGGTATCCGATCGATTATATATAACTTGTTGAACTATTGGAGCAGGTTTGTGTATTATTTCGATTCATAAAATGCATGAGCTTTTGTTGCATTACATTGAGTAACACAAACTCTTCTCTTACGGAAGTCCTTTTAAAAGATAATGAATGTACTTTTATTGGATTTCATATAAATCTTTCTACATTAACATGAACCACAAAACATTTTTTTTAAAGAAATCCAACAGTTCACTCACCTTGTTGAGTCCAAAATTGTATAAAATTTGCAAAAAAGAGTTTAGGTAATGCTGATGGGAAAATTTACAATTCCAATGTCATTTCTATGTAAAATCATATATTACAAAAGATTCGCCGCCAGCCGGAACCGAACTCGAGCCATGTGTCTCAACGGGCGCAATCGCTAACCACAACACTACTGTGCGCACGGCAGAGCCCGCGATCTAAACGATATCAGTGCAAACCACAGGCAGTGCGGATAGTGCACCTCCTGTCTGCTGGGGGCAGCCGGTGCGCGCCACCCCCCCCCCCGAGAAAACGTTCCGTACACGGGGGATTGCCTGCCCCTCAGGGGGCGCGCGCGCGTATCTCGCTTCCTACAACAGCTAGCGTTACCAAAATCGAAACTTAACCATTTTCTGACATTCTGATAACATTTATCAGCATCACATTGTTCTCGTAAAGATTCTAAGGAACCTTTCGTTCAATCGCCTTTTGCCGATTCTAGCGCGCGACTAGGGTTAACACAAACCAACCAGCGCTGCCGCGCTGGTTGTAATGACGGGAAGGAAGGACACGCAGAAAACGCGAGAGAGCACGCTTTCGGCAGAGAGTCAGAGTGACTGGAAACGGCGTCCACCCACACACACACCCACACACTGGCTCGCCTCATGGGTGCGCGGGATCGCGCATAACTTCGTTCAGAGAAGAGATACAAAGATGCCCGCGACAAGTGATCTGGCTTACGGAACGGTGCGAATCTAACTAACATCAATTGGATGAGTCCTTATTGTTGCTAATATGACCCGATATCGCTTCTTGAAAATTCTGGTGCGAGCCCTATCCTAAGCCAAAAAAGAGTAGGTCGGTCTAATATGGCCTTTCCTGTAGTCACGGTGTTTGGGGGCTTTCGCGGCGCGGTGGTTTGGGATGCGAGTCAATACCTACAAATAGGTCCCGTCAGAGTCGAAACAACATCGGCGACATTATCTTTAGTTTAAGAGTAGAACATTGAGGAATTGACAATCAGAGAGAGTAGATCACAAATAAATAAGAAACAGAATCCCTGTTTCGGTGCTCTATTTTTTCTCACTCTGTTCAGCTTTGACAGCCATTTTAGAAACATTGGAGAGTGATCTTGGTGTACTGTAACTGTAGGAATACGGTATCGCATGGCATCTTTTATTATTTGAAAGAAGCGTTCGTATTTGTTATTTATGTTCGACAAAATGGAGAATTCGGCAAACCAATCAACTAGGGCTAAATCTTCATTCATGGCACCATAATCTCCTTTTCGAAAATAGAATACCGTCTTCTTGAACGTTTGCAGCGGATAGCAGCACGTGATAAATTCTGCCTCGACCTGATAAAAACCCAAAGAATTGCAATAATCGAGAAAACTCAGTGATAAAGAAGATCCTGATGCCAGCGATTGACATCGTATTCCAGGGAAGTTTAGATCACCAGCTATTAGACGAGTGCCTTTAGGTAAATCAAAACGAACTTAGAAAACAAATAATTTGCGGAACATTGAAATTGAATTGAAAGTTTTGTGAGAATGTATGTGTTTCAGTGTTTGTGGGGAAGAAGCTGCAGCTGCAGCTGAGTAAGAACAACGTGATGCTGTCTGTGGCGGACCGCATCGACGAGAAGTACGGAATCATCACTGCCCTCTCACTACAGGTATACCTTACTTTTTGCATGATGCTGTGTTTATATGATTACAACGTATTAAAAATTCAACGTACTTTTACGCGAATAATTACAGAACAACCAGCTGCGCTACTTGGACTGTGCCGCGTCTCTTGTGCCTGTCGCCAAGTTTGTCAAGGTGCTCGACCTCTCCCACAACCAGGTCAGTCTCGGCGTGTAGATGAACGAGTATGAGTGGTGTGTTCAGATCGACGCGGTCGAGGAGCTGGCGAAGCTGAAGGGCATGCCGGTCGAGACGCTCTTCTTCGAGGGCAACCCACTCTGCGAGCGCCTCAACGACGTCACCGAATACCTCAAGTATTGTGTTGTTTACCACTTGTCAGCTTGTTTGTTTTGTGTTAATCTGTTTGTTTTTCTCGGCGCCTGTCAGCTAATCCTTTGCCAGCGCGATCCAGAAGATCTTCCCGCGTGTCATCTACCTCGTGAGTTTATTCATTAGTATCAAACATGTTTGTATTCCTCTGACACGCATTACAGGATGGTCTTCCCGTGCCGCCGTGTACCACCATGCCCTCTGAGGACATCACCGAACCCGCAGCCAAGGTGGGTGTGGGTAGAGAGTGACTTGTGACCATATTCCATTTGCAGCCGGGTTTCTGTCCGTCGGATGACATCCAACAGCTGATCGGACGTTTCGTGGAGGTGTATTTCGAGAAATACGACAGTTTCAATGTGTCGGAACGGAAGAATCTGATGGCAGCATACGATGACAACAACGTGGGTGGCGGACTCATGGAGGGGGTGATTAGTGTGTGTTTAGGCCACCTTTACCTACACGTTTGGTGTGATCAGCAACCCGATGGGAGGTCTCGGCGATTGTGTCTACGACACGTGAGTTGGGAGGAGGAAGAGTGGAAGTGGAAGTTGGAAGTATATGTGGCGGCTTGCAGGGAGGTGTACCGCCAGTACCTCGTCAACTCGCACAACATTGAGCAGAAGGAGGAGTGGAAGAAGGGCAGGTCGTCGCGCATTTACAGGGTGAGAGGGGACAGCGTTGCCGACTTCTTTTCCAATAAAAATGTTCGACCTCGGATAGTCTAGTGGCACTTGCGTTCTTCCATTAGAGTAGATCGCCTGCATCAGTCGTATGTAGCTCGATTTCATTCAATTGACATGACTATGCGTGTGTGTTTGTAGGGAGCGATGGACATTGCTGTGCAACTGGCTAAGATGCCCGCCACCAAACACTACCGCGAGTCGTTCGTCACCGACGTGTCCATGATGACGGTGAGGGGAGAGAGAGAGAGAGGGAGAGAGAGAGGGAGATGATCGATTTGTTTCCATTGCAGGCTAACCTGCTGTGCTTCTCTGTGCAGGGTCTGTTCGAGGACGCCCCTCTGGCCTCGCAGGGAGAGGTGCCCAAGCTGCGCTACTTTGTCCGCAACTTTGTCGCCGCACCCAGGAATGGAGGGTGAGTATTGGAGGGAAGGGGGACTGACTGATGTTATTGTGCAGCAACTCGCTCGCCCTGCTGTCGGATATGCTGTGCATCTCTGCCATCAACACGAAGCGGGTCGAGCGGTACAAGCTGCAGATGAACAAGGCCAACTCTGGCGCGCAGACCGGCCCCCAGCAGCCCACTGCGCCCGCCGCCATCGGAGGCCTGAGTGTCGGTGAGTGGAGAGGGAGAGGGAGGGAGAGGAGAGGGGGGGAGGAGAGGGAGAGAGAGTGGGAGAGGAGAGAGAGAGGGGGGGGGGGGAGGAGAGGGAGAGAGAGTGGGAGAGGAGAGAGAGAGAGAGAGAGAGAGAGAGAGAGAGAGAGAAGGGGGAGGAGAGGGAGAGAGAGTGGGAGAGGAGAGAGAGAGAGAGAGAGAGAGAGGGGGGAGGAGAGGGAGAGAGAGTGGGAGAGGAGAGAGAGAGAGAGAGAGTAGGTGAATGTAGAATGTGCCTGATCTATGTTGTTCCAGCTGCCGGTCCGTCGGACGACATGAAGCGGCAGATGGTGGAGCAGTTCTGTCGGCAGAGTGGCATGCTGCCCGAGTGGTCGGCCAAGTGCCTCGAGGACAGCAACTGGAACTATGAGGTGCGTGGTGCGAGCGAGGGGTCTCGGACAACATGTAATGGCTTGTATTGCAGACGGCTGGTCAGTTGTTCACGGATAACCGGGCTGCCATCCCTGCCGAGGCGTTTGCCACCAACGCGTGAGCAGTTGAAGCAGTTCAAGATTGTAGTACCTCGTCTTGGTGTAGTGTTTATTGTGTGACTCTTCGTATTATGCCTATGATGTATTGATATTGTTTTGTGTCTCGTTGTACCCTCTGTCTCCTCCTGCCCGAGTGTGTCGCCCTCTCCTCCCTTGTTCCCATCGTCACCCTGCCACGCGCGTCTCCCAATGTGAAGAGTGAAGCTCGCTGCCTGCGTGACTTGGCCATAGAAAAGAGGACTCTGGTCCCAGTATAGGGCGAGTGGGTTGGAGACGATACGTTGATGATCTCTTTTTCAATCAGGATGATACACTTGGCGACTGCTCCTTTGTTCGTTGTTGTTGTCGTAGTAATTGTGTCTATACGATGGTAGTACTAGATTACGAATGTTTTGATCATGTTGAAAATTTGTAAAAGATAATATTGAAAGTTTGTTGTGTTATTTTATGGGGAAGCCGGGTTGTCGGGACATCGAATATGGAGTTGAGAGAGAGAGAGGGGATGAATGATGAGATGTGTTGCAGACTGGGCCCACCTGGTGCGAGACTGGTGCGAGATGCCTACCAGCGAGTAAGTCTCGTTCGCTGCAGCGACAACAACCATCTCAAGGTGATTGCATAGATTTTGCCACATTCATTACTCTCACTCTCCTCGGGAACGCATAAGAACACGGGATAATCTAATTTGTGGTTGTGGAACGGAAGTGATGACGAATGATAGAGAATCAATGATCCGAACCGTCCAGCTCTCGTTGTAGGTGTTGTGGGTGCGCGCTCTCGGCCGCGATTTCCTCGTGCAAAACGAGGAAATCGCGCACCCTCGGATCCAGACTCGGAGTCAAGGAGGTCATCAAGGTACCGTTTCTCTCTCTCTCTCTCAACATCTTCTTCAGACTGCCACCCGCGTAGCCCGGTCCGGGGGCCTCAGGTCCCATATCGTCGCCCTCACTGTCACCGGCCGCGTCTGCTACTTTTTCTATGGACTGCAGAGCCTCTTTGTATGAATCTCCCCAAACGTCACCTCTGTCATCTGTATCCCAGGACGAGAAGACACAGTCGTCGAGACGAACATGTGAGATATTTTTGAAAGCATAGTGGCTATGCAATTATCTGCCACAGTGTAGCTCTTTCGAAAAAGTTCAATAAGTGTTAGGTAAACATGATTTTCATTACGAATTTTTCGATTTTAGAATATGTTGCGATCGCGCCAATACAACAAGCATTCAGCTGAACTCTTGGGAGCATCCGGGTGGAGCGAGGAAGGGGATTCGATTCGTGGCCAGAGATCGCACTTACTGTAACTTGGATTTTGGATTTTGCAACAAAAAAGGGTTACGGTAGGAGAATCAGAAGCGCGTGCTGCGCGCTCTATTTCCCTTGGTGATTCTTTCCGGATACACCTGCCTGCTCGTGTTTTATGTGATCCTAAACAAGTGTTGTCCAGGAGATCTCAATCATTCTCCCTCTATCTGGGCTGTGGCTGGGCTTACAAGGGGCGGATCCTGAGCCCTGAGTGGTGTCGTTGGAGGAATTGAGGCGTCTGTGCCACAAGGATTCTCTACGGGTCTGGATGTGATGGGGGACAGAGTGGAGTGGAGTGTGCGAGCCGGCATGGTCGCCGCCGCCGCCGAGGCCATCCAGCACATGGACGGACCGGAAGCCGACGGTGGGTCGGAGTTGTGCGAGCAAACAACGCCAGAGTTTATCCGGATTCTAGCTGCTCTCTCAATGGTGCAACCACCGCTCTTCGGATACGCTCTTCGGGGAGATGTTATACTGGCGCCGCGTGGGGCGTTAATAAAGATTGCGTATGAAAAATAATTGGGACGTTTGTGTGTAAAGCTGACGACAGAATGAACAAGAGTGTTTCAGGGACGTGGACGATTGGCGACAGCCAAGTTCGGAGAGTGATCTGCGTTGTTCTTTGTTCGTACTCGAGAGAGTGAAATGCATTAGTATCTCGCTGACAAATTGTTTTATAATCGACTGTACACAGGATATCCTTGACTGATCATGCGAACATCATCTACTACTCGTGTTTAGACAAAGAGTTTGTCCGGTCAGACAAAGAGTTTGTGGAGGGAGAGAAAGACACGAACATAATCTAATAGAAACTTTCGGTGTTGAGCCGTTTGTTAGTAAAGTCATTGAAAAAAAAACTATGAAGAACGATTGCTGACTGAGCCAATTAACGAAAACAGCGAGAAGTAAAATCTCTGATGAAAAATAACGAGGTAAGGTAACACTCAAAACGTATACAACTGTACACTTGTGCATAAACTCCATAGCTATCTCGAAATCGAACCCCCTCCCCCACTCTTCGATCCACTCGTAGTAGAACGCGGGCCAGCCGAGGTCGAGAAGGGGAGAGAGGGGCATGGAGAGAGAGAGAGAAGTTGATGCATTCACTCTTGCGGATAGAAAGGTAGGCGGACTGAAAGAAGGGTATGGAAGAAAGGAAAAGTGAGTGATGAAAAGTGAGAGAAATGAATGAGGGTATATTAAGTGACACACCTGGTTGGACGGCTCGGACACCGATGTGAGCTCGATCATGTCATCGTTGTCGTTGAAGGTGATGAACCGAGAGGCAGAAAGCTGTAAGAGGAGACGATACTTTGGGAGAGGGAGGGAGAGAAAGATGGAGAAAGGGAGAGAGAAGGAGAGAGAGACATACCCGGGTCGGTGTCTTGTCGGAGCAGGCTGATGTATGCTGGCTGAAGAGGCGATCGCAGCATCCTCCCGACGACACTCACTTCAGTCTCTGAAGAAATGAACATATAAGAGATAGAAGATAGAGGAGAAAGACGTATAGTGGGCTTGCAAATGAGATTCACGCTTCTCACGAGAGAGATTAGGGTGGTTGGAAAAAGATCAGAGCCCGTTCAATGAGATTTTCAAATTGACAAAACTTTGCATGACGATGACCGGCGGGAATTAAACCCGCAAACATAATCTTGCCAAGCGAGAGTGTTACCACTACGCTAACTAGGTGTGGCAACATCTCTGCGAATAGGATAACTGTGAGCGTGAGATGAAATTTTCGCTGTCCAGCAGTTTAGAATGCTGTAGAACTATTGGACAACATAAACATTTCTGGCGAGAAATGTTGAGCTGAGTGAGTTCGAACGGCTTATACCTCATTTCAGCATTTCAGTTGGATGACACGTTCTCACGTGGCCTAATGGGCAATGCGACCTTGGGATTTGACGTTTGAAGCTCGGAGTGATACTTGTGGGGCTTGTCGACTGACCCATCTGTGCTCCTTCCTCTGCCAGCGGCCATTCCGGAGGGCGTGGACAGGATACACCTGTCAATGTACACATCGGATCTTCTCAAAAAATATCACTGATGCCTAGTAAACTAATCATGTCCGGTCCGTAAAACCCAAAAAAAACCACATGGGGACAAAGATCAGTGTGTCTCGACGCATTAGCAGGTCTCAAAATTAGAATGCCGCCAGCTGCGACAAACACGCGAGCGAATCTCGCAGCCGACACGAATTGTGGGCGGCGCGTAGCATTTGAATGTCTGGTAGGAATCGATGCGGCCGATCGAAAACAAAAGGGGGTATCATTCACTCGTGTGCTCGCCTCGAATACACTCGGAACAACTCGGTGAGGATGACTGCCGTCATCTTTCCGCCTCCTTCACCGCCTCTTCCTCTTCCAGCCATGTCGCGTCGCCGTTCCCGCTCGGGCTCCGCCCCGCCCACCACCGACCCCATGTCGATGCTCAACTCGGAGAGCAGTGTCGACGAGGTAGTCGACGACATGAACCACCTCATCACCAACGCCGACGACGCCGTCTTCGACCGCATGGAGCTCGCCCTTGACCGCCTGGCTGTCCAGAAGTTCGTTTGTCTCGTCATCTAGGAGTACTGTATCCTACCGTAACCCTTTCAGTCGCGGTCGCTCGTCGTCGCTCGCTGAGACCCAGCCGCTGTCTGCCCGCTCGCGCGCCCGCTCCAACTCTGCCGGCAACACGGTGCGATTTCAATATGTTATCGATTGATTATCGATCGATCTCAGGTTGACCTGGCGCAGTTTGCGGTCAACGGCCCTCTCGGCATGACCTCGAACCGCACCGTGGAGACGGCTCACGATGGAACGATCATCGTCACTCAGGTATGTTAGCCACAGTACCCATGATTACTGTAACATACCGTATGCGTTATAGTCGATCAACCTGTTCGGCGCTGCCGGGCGCGGCAAGCATGCGACTCGCGAGCTCGTTCCTGTCAACGACAGCACCAAGAAGAAGGGCGGACTCGCGCTCGCCAACACGGATGTTCGCGTGCACGACGGAGACAACGTCATCCAGATGGTCATGACTTCCACCATCAAGGTACCATTCAGTTATCGATTGAGTATCGATCGTTTCCAGCCCGGACCCGACTCCGCGCTGATGGACATGCAAAAGACCGTGGGCTACTCGACGGATCAGGAGAAGCACAACCTGGCAGTTCACTTCGAGAAGACCGTGAAGGAACCGGCCGCACCTCCCCGCATTGAGCTGTTCGGAGTGGCTGGACCGCTCATCATTGCTGTCAAGCACGAGACCAAGACGCAGAAGGGACGCTTCCGCATTCGCGAGGCGATCGAGCTGCGCACCAAGGGAGAGAAGAATGCGCCCGTCAAGGTGGGACTAGTTGAGCCACTAGTCATCACACCCATTCCATTGCAGGAGATGTCGCCTGTCATCCACTCTGCCGAGAACAACGAGAAGGCGCAGTTCCGCGAGCGCGTCTTCGTGGGTGAAAACGTCGTTCGCATCGACAGGGATGTGCTGATCAATCCGGACATCTCCGTCCTCCCGGCCACGCTGCTCACCGATGTGAGTTACTACACCGGGTTACTGTAGATTATGGTATACTTTGCAGAAGCGTCAGTACACTGCCGCGCCGGTTGACGACGGCGATATGAAGACTGCTCGCGCGTTCACCTCTCCCCGTCTTTCTCTGCCGGCCAACACTCTGCCTACTCTTTCGAAGGCCGACAAGTCTGTGAAGAGCATGAAGAGCAAGAAGAGCAAGAAGTCTGTTGATCCCAAGAGCCTCAAGAGCACCAAAGCTGCGAAGAAGGCGCCCATGGACAAGAGTGTGAAGAGTGTGAAGAGCAAGTCGATCAAGATCGACCCGGTCAGCAAGAGCATGAAGAGCGCCAAGAAGCCGGCGAACCTCGGTCGTCCCATCTCCATTGACAAGAGCGCCAAGAGCAAGAAGTCGGCCAAGTCTGTCAAGATCGACCCCTTTGCCAAGAGTGTCAAGAGTGTGAAGAGCAAGAGTGGAAAGATCCCCCAGCCGACCGACCACAACAACATGGGTCGTCCCGTGAACAGCAACAGTCAGCACCTCACTCCCAGAAACAGGTGTTTGTGTGTGGACATTTGTTGGTGTGACCGCGATCGTTTAGGTCTAATTCGAAATTGCGCACTGCCGTGTCGAACGCGTCGCCTCTGCCGGAGCGCGACCCGTCCGTGCACTCTGGCTGGGGATACGGCGAGCCGAGTGTGCGCACTGCGAACAGTGAGCGCACCGACGCCTACCCCACTGCCACCTCGCAATCGCCCATCTCCAACCGATCGATGTCGGCTGTGGTGCCTCTCAAGAGGTGTGTCGAGATAGATCGAGTACTCCTTGACACGACTTGATTCTGCACGACAACGTCTGTGATCGATTCCATTCAGGAATGCGTCTGTGGCGCCGAAAAGCGCGTGCGAGGACACATCGGCCGGGCACTCTCTCTCGGCTTCGGCTCGCGATGCGCCGAGCGGAGGAGAGCTCTCTGTACACCGCAGCCGCTCGCGCAAGCCCAAGCAGACTGCCAGCTCCATCACTACCCTCCGAAAGAACAGCCTCCAGAGGGTGCGTATACAGAAACATTCCTCCATGACCTATATCTATTTTTAGCTGAACACTGCTCGCACGGGAACGTCCAACTCAGCTCGTCAGCTGCCTACGGCGCGGCTGCAGCCCGAGTCGGAGATGCGCACTGCTGTGGAGCGCTCGCCCAAGTCTATCATGCCACCTTCTCCGGAAGCGTTGAGGGATGTGGCCCAGTTGCGCACCGCGCACTCGCAGACGCCTGTCAAGACTGCTCGTGCCCTCACTCCCAACAACCGCAGCCGCCGCCAGCAGCCGCCCACTCTCAAGGCGTACTCGCCGGACGCGGTGCGCACTGCCAGGCAGGTGTCGGAGGATGCGCGCTCCGCTGTCGAGCGGTCGCCTACCCGCACCGCTATCGCCCAGCCGTCCACTCCGATCCACACTGCCATGGACGACAGCGCTAGGACTGCGATGCGCACCGCCATGTACCAGCCATCTACACCAATGAACACCCGACTGGAGGTGAATTTTAAATTTACGCATTAAATGGTCTTATCAGCTTTTAATCATTTTATTTAGACGAGCCCTGTTCGCACCGCTATGGCGCAGCCTTCGACTCCCATGAACACTGCGATGGATAGGAGCGCCAGGACTCCTCTTTGCACTGCGATGAAGCAGCCGTCGACCCCCATGAACACTGCTATGGATAGGACTGGACTCAGCCCGGTCCGCACCGCTATGGCGCAGCCTTCGACTCCCATGAACACTGCGATGGATAGGAGCGCCAGGACGCCTCTTCGCACTGCGATGAAGCAGCCGTCGACCCCCATGAACACTGCTATGGATAGGACTGGACTCAGCCCGGTCCGCACCGCTATGGCGCAGCCTTCGACTCCCATGAACACTGCGATGGATAGGAGCGCCAGGACGCCTCTTTGCACTGCGATGAAGCAGCCGTCGACCCCCATGAACACTGCTATGGATAGGACGGGACTCAGCCCGGTCCGCACCGCTATGGCGCAGCCTTCGACTCCTATGAATACTGCGATGGATAGGAGCGCCAGGACGCCTCTTCGCACTGCGATGAAGCAGCCGTCGACCCCCATGAACACTGCTATGGATAGGACTGGACTCAGCCCGGTCCGCACCGCTATGGCGCAGCCTTCGACTCCCATGAATACTGCGATGGATAGGAGCGCCAGGACGCCTCTTCGCACTGCGATGAAGCAGCCGTCGACCCCCATGAACACTGCTATGGATAGGACTGGACTCAGCCCGGTCCGCACCGCTATGGCGCAGCCTTCGACTCCTATGAATACTGCGATGGATAGGAGCGCCAGGACGCCTCTTCGCACTGCGATGAAGCAGCCGTCGACCCCCATGAACACTGCTATGGATAGGACTGGACTCAGCCCGGTCCGCACCGCTATGGCGCAGCCTTCGACTCCTATGAATACTGCGATGGATAGGAGCGCCAGGACGCCTCTTCGCACTGCGATGAAGCAGCCGTCGACCCCCATGAACACTGCTATGGATAGGACTGGACTCAGCCCGGTCCGCACCGCTATGGCGCAGCCTTCGACTCCCATGAACACTGCGATGGATAGGAGCGCCAGAACGCCTCTTCGCACTGCGATGAAGCAGCCGTCGACCCCCATGAACACTGCTATGGATAGGACTGGACTCAGCCCGGTCCGCACCGCTATGGCGCAGCCTTCGACTCCCATGAACACTGCGATGGATAGGAGCGCCAGAACGCCTCTTCGCACTGCGATGAAGCAGCCGTCGACCCCCATGAACACTGCTATGGATAGGACTGGACTCAGCCCGGTCCGCACCGCTATGGCGCAGCCTTCGACTCCCATGAACACTGCGATGGATAGGAGCGCCAGAACGCCTCTTCGCACTGCGATGAAGCAGCCGTCGACCCCCATGAACACTGCTATGGATAGGACTGGGCTCAGCCCGGTCCGCACCGCTATGGCGCAGCCTTCGACTCCCATGAACACTGCGATGGATAGGAGCGCCAGGACGTCTCTTCGCACTGCGATGAAGCAGCCGTCGACTCCTATGAACACTGGCCTTGAGGTGACTTTTGTTCTTTTGTAATGCCTGATTGGTAATAATGATTACTTTTAGATGACCCCTCTGCGCACTGCGATGAAGCATCCGTCGACTCCTATGAACACTGCGATGAATAGGAGTGCCAGGACGCCTCTTCGCACTGCGATGAAGCAGCCGTCGACCCCCATGAACACTGCCATGGATAGGACTGGACTCAGCCCGGTCCGCACTGCTATGGCGCAGCCTTCGACTCCCATGAATACTGCGATGGATAGGAGCGCCAGGACGAATCTTCGCACTGCGATGAAGCAGCCGTCGACCCCCATGAACACTGCTATGGATAGGACGGGACTCAGCCCGGTCCGCACCGCTATGGCGCAGCCTTCGACTCCCATGAATACTGCGATGGATAGGAGCGCCAGGACGCCTCTTTGCACTGCGATGAAGCAGCCGTCAACCCCCATGAACACTGCTATGGATAGGACTGGACTCAGCCCGGTCCGCACCGCTATGGCGCAGCCTTCGACTCCCATGAACACTGCGATGGATAGGAGCGCCAGGACGCCTCTTTGCACTGCGATGAAGCAGCCGTCGACCCCCATGAACACTGCTATGGATAGGACTGGACTCAGCCCGGTCCGCACCGCTATGGCGCAGCCTTCGACTCCCATGAACACTGCGATGGATAGGAGCGCGAGGACGCCTCTTCGCACTGCGATGAAGCAGCCGTCGACCCCCATGAACACTGCTATGGATAGGACTGGACTCAGCCCGGTCCGCACCGCTATGGCGCAGCCTTCGACTCCCATGAACACTGCGATGGATAGGAGCGCCAGGACGCCTCTTCGCACTGCGATGAAGCAGCCGTCGACCCCCATGAACACTGCGATGGATAGGACTGGACTCATCTCGGTTAGCACCGCGATGGTACAGCCTTCGACTCCTATGAACACTGCTCGTGCTAAGTCGCCGATGTCCAACCTCTACACCCCCTCGCAGCCCGTGTCTCGTCCTCGTAATCTGTCCCCGAATGTGGGTGATCGAAAATAGGTTTAAAATATTTAATCTGCTTTAATAGGTCGCGAAGAGCCCTGGATACGAGATGACTTATGACATGGAGACGACTGCTATGACGAGAGGCAAGGACGAGCCTGTAAAGGCTGTTGGTCAGCCGGCAGAGCGTCTCGAGTCTCCCACCGACAAAATGTTCGGATCGGTGAAAGACACGAAGCTCAAGTCGCCATCTGTGCGCACTGCTCGTGCGGCCACTACTCCGGATGAGTGAGTGCCTTGTTCATACTTCCCAATAACACTTCTCCATAGGAATTCTGCGCCGAAGACTGCCCGCGAGGCATGGGCGAGTGTGAAGCCGTCTCCCGGTCCGCGCATCATTGCCAAATCACCCGCCAAGGTGAAGCCGCTCGTTCTTCCCGAGGACAGTAAGAAGCAGAAACTCGCGGATTTGCGCGCCGGCAACCACTTCGGAACCAGTCAGGGCAAGGCACCCGAGAGTCCAAGTGAGTTGTCTTATTACATCTCTTTTATCAATTATTCACACAACAGAGTGTCCATCTGACGTGATCGGGCCGGCTGCGAAGAAGGTGCCGAGCGTGGCTGAGCCGGATCTCATCAAGGGCAGTCCGTCGGAGAAGACCGGACCTGACACCCCGAACAAGTCGTTGAACGATGTGCGCAAGGTGTTGTTCCCGGAGAAGAAGGACAGTATTTCTGCCCTGCCGGCCCAGTGTCTGGCCGGAGCCAAGCTGAGCCAAACACTCGTGCCCGCCTCGCCTGTCAACGAGAAGACGCCCATGTCCGTCACCGCCGTCTCCCCGACTTGTGTCTGTGAGTAGATAACTGACTGCAGTCGTTTCTAAAGAATGAGTTCAGCGAACTTTGACCCGACGTCCGAGTCCGGTTCGAAAAAGTCGTCGAGGAAGCCCAAGAATGCGCAGTCGGTGCGGCGCAAGCGCGCCAACCACTCCGATGCCATCGACTCCTCTTCCAAGAAATCGAAGAAATCCGAGCGCTCAAAGTGAGTCACAGTGATCTTCGATGTGTATTCTAGTTGTTGTTTTTAGGAAAAAGCGCGTAGCTCCGTTCACGAAGAACGTCGACATGGGAGCGGACTCGTCTGCGAAGAATCCGACCACCAAGAGCCCCGCCGCCAAGAGCCCTGCCCCTGGTGCCAAGAGCGCCGCCGCCCAGTCTCCCATTGCCAAGTCGTCGGGATACCCTACGGCTCGCGAGATCACACCCGTCCAGAAGTCGTTTGGATACCCGACTGCTCTCTCCATCCCTGCATCCAAGGCGGAGACGCCGAGCCAGCGGTCGTCTGGCTACCCCACGGCGTTGTCGCTGCCCACTCAGGGTACCACGCCCAATGCCAAGTCGTCTGGCTACCCGACCGCCAAGCCCATCTCGACCAGCACTGCCGTGTCTCCAATGACCAAGTCGTCTGGAGTGCCCACTGCTATCTCCATTCCCACTGCCTGCTCGTCTGGATACCCCACTGCTCGTGAGGTCGGCTCGCAGACCCCGGCATCGTCCTCTGGACATCCCTCGGCCAACGGGTACGCATTGCGATTATGGACACGGCAAATTGATCACTTCCATTGCAGACAGACACCACTGAAGTCGTCAGGCTGCCCAACCGCCATTTCCATTCCGGCCTCGCCTGCAGTGAATGGCAAGAAGAGCGTGCGTCCGGTGCGGCTGATAGGTCAGCCGAGGGACGCGAACAACAACGAGTTGCCGAAGCCTGCTGGCAAGACGCAGGCGAGCCTGTACCAGGCAGAACCCCAGACGACCGGGGAGATGAACCAGGTGGTGCTGCACGCCGAGCAGGAGGGCAACATCAAGGTACGCTCCTCCATCCACCCATCTACTGATCTCGCTCGTTTAGGTGGAGCTGAAGGTGAACCTGCGCGTGAATCGCGGATCGAAGCCGCGTCTGCGCGCAGAAGCCGGCCTGCGCCCGCAGCGCGTTGTTGTCAATGGAAAAGAGATCTGGAAGCAGCAGTGATTGCGTGCCACCTTACCATACTCATCTTATCACTTACAGTCCCGTTGTTACATTAGAGCCCCGTGTTTTGCTAGTTTCACCCCCTGTTTCTTAGAGCGTGGCCGCGTGAGTCACGAGTGCCAGCTCATTCATTTCCAGTTTTACTCGTTCTCTTCTTGTCCCGCAGAGCGCCTAACTCTCTATACAATCAACAGTTTACGCGCATCTCATTGTGAAATATAACGAAAGAGTGCTTCCATTGATAAACTGTTTTCGGAAAGTTTGTGTTACATGAAGGTTGAGATGGATTTTATGGGTTGAAAACTCTACTTCGCCGTAGTTTGACATTCGCTCTTCTGAGCTAATAGATTACTGTTTCGTTCCTTATTTTGAGAATAAAAATAATATCGTCTTGGGGAAGATCAACCATTCTTTCAATTCTAAAAAAAGTCCAACTGTGTAAAACATTTTATACCAAACCTTCATATGCATGTAACTGCTGTACAACAAAGCAATAATAAAACAAAAACAAAATTTCAACAAAACGGTGAGTGTAAAATAACAACGATTATACAACAACAACAACGAACAGTTTCTCGAAAACAGGAAAATGGTGGGCACAGTGTGTTGGGCATCAAACAGTGGTGGTGGATATCTGCATCTCGCACAGTCCACTTACTCCTTCACTCCAGTGAGCTTCTTGTGGAACATGCGCCTGTCACAGCAACACATCTCCGTCTCATAGTACCCTCCCTCTCCCGTCACGCCAACCACCTTCAGAGACGAGACACTGAAACGCAAACGTACTAGGGTACGTGAATCTCTCCAACACTCACCCATCCCTCTGGACGACTCGGAACGAGAAGCGAGTGCCGTCGATGGGACATCCGAGAGCGAGGCGAGAAAAGACAGAGTACTGAAAGGAGTACAAGTCCCTTCCACCTGGTCGCACTCACCTCTCCTCCCTTCTCCCTCGCGTAAAGAGTGACGACTGGGGCCGAGTCGTCAATCACCCCCACCACCGAGACATCGTCGAAGAAGAACACTTCTGGAACACCACACAGTTCAATACGTGTCGTACAGTATGTATGTCGTACCGCGAATAGGCGCTCCGTGGACGATCACGGCACCGTCTTGGACTTCCACCATCACCACCTTGCCGCACCGCGTTCCCAGCACCATGCAGAAGCCACGCAGAGAGCGCGCGCACACACACCTCACCACAAACTGCAAGAAAGTTTCGGTATCATAGAACTCGGGCAAGAATCATCTGGAGACCACCACGCACGTCGTCGTTGGAGTGTGAGCACCATCCGTCTCCCTCTCGCATGTACATGGTGCCGTCTCGATGGAGCGAGACCGCGTGCTGCCACGGAGTCTCGCCCTCTCGAGTCAGGTCGAACACCTTCACACCACCGGGCGGACACGCGATTCGCTCGCGCCGACGCGACGCCCCCCACAACAGCCTACAATGTGATGTGGCGTGAGAACATATCTTTCAAAACCCCTTCACAACAAGTGTTTGGTCGCGTTTTGAAGGAGTTTCGAAATGAGTTGCAAAGGACGTATCGGAGAGACTGACCGCTACTTATAAGTGAAAAGTAACAACAGTGGTGAACGTACACGACGGCGTCGTCAGCGATGAGATAGCACCGTCCACTCTCGGCGCGCAAGCTGCTCACTCCGCGCACATTCAATTCGGATAGCGATACGCTCCAGTCGTCCACAATGCCTGCCAACATTCATTTACATCGATCTTACTGCGTTGATCTGGGAGGCATATTACACGTTTCCTGTATTATTGTGAGCGTTGCCTCACCAGCTTGGTCGACTTGTAGACAGGTGAGCTTCTGTTGATCCATCTGTACGTAGAACACCCAGCCCACGCCATCTGCAGCCGTCGAGCACGCGAGCAGAGGGAGGGATGACGGCGGCGCAATGTGCATCGACTCTGCGAGTGACGTCATTGTCGATCTAATGATGTCACAGCTACTCACCCTTGCCTCGGAAGCGCACTCGCAACAGTCCGTTGTGGTCATATACGAGGGGATCGCCCTCGCTCGCACCCGCATCCAGAAGACGACCGGAAGTGGCGGGAAGGGACAGCACCGGACACAGCAGCAGCTCACCAGCGAAGATCTTGATCATACATTAGCGCCCGTTTGTTATGATGGGTGGCGCGCGCAGCGCGCCACGCCACTCCCATTAAACATTTGATCATAAAAAAAGAAACATACGACGCCGGTGCGTCGAACGAAGAGGAGAGTGCGTAGCTTGTGTCCGCTGTCATCGAGGCGAGCGAGAAAGTCGAAAGACGCATCGACAGACGGCGGGACAGGCGTAACGGCCAGGCGACAGCCACTACCACAGCACCACACCTCCACAGTAGACACACTCTGAAACATATTGGGATATTTTGTTGATTGATGGATTAGAAATCTCACTTGTGCGTTATAGCGCACGAGCAGGAGAGGCGCGGTGTGGCCGTCTCTCGGAATGAATCGCACCGCCTGCCTCGCCCCAGCCGGATGCTGCCGCTCATCCCACATCACTCCCACGCACTCCAAAGGGTGGCGAAAAGCCTACGTGTATCAAGTTAGAATAAGAAGAAAGTGGATACGTATAGGTCGTTGTTGTACGCTCGATATCGCCAAATCGATTCAATTCAAAGTCAAAGTAGTAAGACGATTAATGAACTTGAACAGACACACTTGTTTCGCTACCAATTTGTTTTACATTGGATTAGTTTTACAATCTATTGTCGACTTGTAGGTTATATTGGTATACATGCGGGTGAAAACTTACATGAAGATACGTGTTTGGTAGCGGTACAAGTGTGTTTGTTCATTCATCGTTTTACTACTTTGAAATGAACTTATTTGGCCATATCGAGCGTACAACAACGACCTATACGTAACCACTTTCTTCAGGGCAACAACCTCAGCTCGGTCGCCCGGATCACACAGTGTCGATCGGCTGATCAAACCGCGCTGGTTGACAACGTAGAGCATCTTGTGTCGGGTGATGTGGATGTCGACGACGTCATTCGTTGTGTCGAACAACACCTCAGTCGCCGTCGAAGTCGTCTGAATGACCATACAAGGGTACTACAATTCAACAACAACATACAAGCGGAGTGTCGCTAGAGCCATACCCTTGGATTCGAACCAAACTGCTTAACTGCTTAGTAAGAACCGTAAATGTATATATGTGGTTCTCAATTTGGTTCAAATTCTAGGATGTGGCTCTAGCGACACTTTATGTCACCGTCACACCGTCTCGGACTGCTCCCATCCGCGGTAGAGGAGATGGGCGAGCGAGCCGGATTCGAAAAGCGCGACGATGTGACTCCACTGGCCAGCCCCGCGCGACACCCGGCACGCCTTCTGCAAGCTCTCTCTCTCTCTCTCTCTCTCTCTCTCTCTCTCTCTCTCTCGCCCCCATCTCTCTCTCTCTCTCGCCTTGATCTTATGCTTGACTCCATGCTCCGATCCCAGCGGAAATATGTACGGCTTCGGTTCGATGATAGGAAGGAGACGCTGGAGAAATGATCAGCGGATAAAAGAAAGAAAAAAACTCCTACCGCATCGTATGAGTCGTTCTGCACGAGGAAGTCAAGGCCGAGCGAATGCGCGCAAAGAACCTGAAAAGATTAAACACGACACTTTCACGACATACTAGAACAGTTTCTCCTTTCTCACACAAACTCGACTGAGTGGCCACCGGCCAATCACATTTCCCATTCATGATTCATATGATAGGATAAATGAATAAATGGAGTACCTCTAGATGTTGGGGATCGCTGTTGCGCACGAACGACACACGCTGGAAGTCATCGCGCACAAACCTGTCCCAGTCTGCAAAACCATTATGACAATTGATGTGTTTTTTTTGAAAATTACTATTAAACAAATAAAGACGAAACTCGTACCAGCGGCAGTGTAGAATACAGGCTCCTCGGGCCGATAGAAGACGAAGCCTGCACGAGGAAAGAACGAGACCTAGGAAAACATCTTAGCTTCCCCCTCCCATTGTCTTTCAACGCACCTTGGGCTGTCCACGGCAGGGCACATGATAGAAGTCGAACGGGAGCTGTTTCATGTTCATCGCAGAGGCTGCCCGATGCCGCGCAGAGTCACGAGCCGCATCGCCCTGCCCGAGCCAATCGATAATCCATCACGCACCACTCACTCGTGTCGCGCCGCATACAGGAGGATCTCATTGTGCGACTTGATGTGCATCCAGTCGATTGACGAGTTGCCCTGCAGTTAGAGTGTAGCTGTAGACAAGAAACATAATAAACAATTATCACACTCACCATGAGGGAGGTGAATCGGGTGAAGAATGGGCGGCCGAGGCGAGCGTCGGCTGCGAATGCGGCGACGTCGACAGAGAAAAGGCTGCCCGATGCGCAGCCAACGAGCTGGTGAAAATGAAGATGGATATACAAAAGAGTCACCACCTCATGTACAAGAAAAAAACACAATTTCTTTTCAAGGGAGATCAGTCTCTTCAGAAATAATTTTCTCAAGTGATTCGAAAAGTGGAGGCTATTCGGAACTCGGAGGTAGAAATAGTAAGGTGTATCGCAAGGCATAACAGATGGCACCCACCAGCTCTCCTGCCCGCAGTTGCAGCGCAGTGACCTTTTCTTGGCAGTGCAGGAGGCAGACGGACGCGGCAGCCGCGTGGCTAGCGAACGCATCCTGCATGTCTGGCGCCTCCCGCCCCCGCTCCAACACACTCTTGTCCACCGACATCACCGTGCCGAACACGTAGCCTCAATGCGGTAGCGATAAGAAGTGTCCAGTTGTCATCAGCGTCCAACCGCCATCTACTATTTGTCGAAAGTGAGAGCGTACCTCCAGACGCGAAGTAGAGCGTTCCGTCGTCGTCGACGACCGCCCGCGACTCAAGCCGCCACCACTCCGGGTCGTCATCGCTCGGCGGCAGCGCAGCCGACATCTCAGACATGTATTAAAGGGACAGAATCATAATAAATGATGCTAGCAGAATCGCGCATGGATGTTTTCATGACAGACAGGTCTTTCAGATGGCTTTCTGCCACAGGCCGCGCGCAAGCTGCCTGCGTCTTTCGCATTGCTGATTTTGGCGGGAGTTTCAAGTCGAAGCGCCCCCGCCCCGCGGGACATACAGCTTTCGTTTCAATTCATATATATTCTAGTGACGTCATGGTTTACTAAATAAATCTCATTCACTGTTATGTGAACTGTGTTGGAAATGCAAGTACCTCAAACGCCTGCGCATCGAACTGGTGCTTGCCAGTGTCTTTGTTGGCCGATGAGAGCTGCTGGAGAGTGAACGAGTAGCGAGAGATCACGCCGCGCATAACAGGCTCGCTGCGCTGAAAGTGCAAGATGGAGTGGAGTGGAGGAAGGAGAATTGGTGTGCGACCCACGTTGTTGCGCGATGCCACATAGACAACGACGTTGTCTCCGGTGAGTCGCACAGCAGCGCACATAGCGACGGGGCGAACGCGTGTCATTCCGGCGGGAGGCGCACGGTTCAACTCCTAAAAAGACGTGTCGTCGTGAAAACATCAATTAATCAATACTCACCGAGTAAACGCGCTTGTCACCGACACAGTGCAGACGGCGGAGCGAGAATTCATGGGGCATGACGCAGGTGAGCGCTGCGTCGTCGTGGCGGAAGAAGCGTGCCACGGTCGAGGTGGAGTGAGGCAGGGGAGTGGTGTGTGTGGACGGTGAGCACGAGCTTCCGACCGGCCGCGTCGAATGCAGGCGAGTAGCAGCGGATCGCGTCGCGACAAGCAACCACCAGTTCGAGCTGAAAGCAAATGTGTAGAAATGTGTTTCTCATACATCTGCGATAATTGTGCATAATATCGAATCGACAATGTATAACCATTTAAGATTTATAAAAACGTATTTTCAACACAAAAAAAACAAGAACCGACTAAGAAAACGACTCGCCTTGGTCTCCGCTTTCTTCTTCTTTCGCTTCACCTGGTAGAGTCGGAAGGCTGCGGCCAAGATGTGTCCCTCGATGGGGCAGATGCGATCCGCGCACACTGACCCGCCACGCTCCAGCTCGCTGCGACGCGACACCGCCACGCCAGACTGCGAGAAGAACAACACGTTGGCTGAATCGCGGAACACATCGACGATACATTCAAAAAATTATGAACACCTACTTTTGTCATTGGGAATGAAGGCGGCTCCGCGCACGTATCGATCGCCCACACAATTGATGCACTGTTCGAACACGTTGGACAGCTTGGGCTCGGTGCGGGGCGAGGCAAACTCGGAGGCGGACACGAGTTCCACACTCGCGCCACAGCCTGCGAGCAGATTCCGTGTGTCAGAAGTTCTTGCCAAGACGACTCACCGACGATGAGCTTGTCTGTGCCGGGCCAGGGTTCAATGAAGTGGCGGGGCTGCTGCACAGACATCGGCAGCATGTCCGAAAAGATTTCAGAATTCATAAGTTCGTAAAATGAACAAAAAAAAGTATTATGAACAAAACGTCACAAAACGAAACCAAATTTCGACAAATTTCGACAAAGTTTTAAAACCCAAAATTCGCGCGGGAAAACGCTTCACAACACAACAGTTTGTGGAGCCTATTGCGAAAGAAAACACTTCAAGTAACCATCGAACAGTTTATCGGAACACGTTGTGTAGTGCAAATCAGTTTTTGTAAGAGGAGCGAAAAGAGAGATGTAAGTACGAAATTCAAACTGCAGATAGAAGTATGAATGAATGATTGTAAGATCTTGTGCGAGTCGATCAGAGCGTGTGATAAGCGGTGGGCAGTGTGAACGCAGCACTCCGAACCTCCCTCTTCTCCTGAAAGAGGAAGGATGAGAAAGAGAGAGAGAGAGAAAAAAGAAGAAAGATATACTTTATCGTCATCTTTCTTGGACGAGACAGAGAAGTAGTCGTCGTTGTTCTTGGGTTGGAAGTAGTTGTTGTTCTCGTCCTTCTTCTTTCCCTCATCCGTCTTCTCCTCCTTTGTCTTCTCCTTCTCTTCGATCGTCTTGTTCTTGCCCTCCTGTGTCTTGTCTGCCTCGGGAGTCTTCTTGGCTAGCAGAGCCTCATAGTCGTCCAGAAACGCCGTGTACTTCTGAAAGAGGAATCTCTCTTTGTCTCACATCCGCTCTCTCCCTGTCTCTACCTTGAGTATGTCCTCCTTCTCCACCAGCCCCATGGCCTTCCCATATTCGCAGAGTGCAGTCATCACATACACATACTGAACGTCCACCTGCACCGAGTGACAGCGCTGGTCTGAACGAGTTCGTCCTTTCTCTATCCCTTTTCTCTATTCCCATCCCTCCCTCCATCTACGTCCCCCATGTTCCCCCTCTCTCTCACCCTTGAGATGTCGAATCGTCTCGACCCGCTTGAACTCCTTATCGGAGAAGAGCCTCTGCAGACACATCTCCACCGCCACCAGTGTACCCGTGCGACCGATACCTGAAAGAAGAGTACAGTAACCAAGTACTATACAGTATCCCCCCACCCGCAGAACAATGAACGACGGTCGGGGAGCGGCTGAGACGCGAGTTCTTGAGGAGGCGGAAGACTGCCAGGAGAGACTTGGGTACGTGCTTGTCCGGCCTAAATGCAAGTCTCTCCCTCTCCTCTCTCTCTCTCTCCTTTCTCTCTCTCTCTCCCTCTTTCCCTCGCCCTACCACGTCTTCCAGTGGTAGTGCTTGACGATGTGCGGTCTCGGGTGGTCGGATGGGTGGAACTCGAGGGTGCTCATCACAATGTGCGCGTCCTTCTCCACCACCTCTGTCGTCGTCACCGTGATGTCTGAGAGAGTGGATGGGATGAGGATGAAGGCAGCGTGCCCACCTCCGAACATCAGCTTGTCGCCCACTTTCTCCGGCCAGTACCGCTCGCACTTCTTCTTCCCATTCTCCAGCAGCTCGCACAGCATGAAGATATTGCGAACCTGGAAAGTGTTCTCCACCTGTTTCTCCCTCATTTGTCATCCTTTCCCGTACACATCTTCCTCTCATTTCCTCTCCTCACCTTCTCACTGACGATCATCCTCGTGAAGTCGAAGAGTGTCTTCTCCGTCGGTCCTTGTGTGCATATGAACGTGTTGTGTAGCGGCTCTCCTCTCACATAGTTGGCGTGAATGTAGTCCGTGCCCTTGCAGTCGTTCAGCACAACTCGCGTGTTGTCGTTACACACCACATCTAGGTATACGGTAGAGTACAGTAATCGGTACCACACACTAGCTATACGGTAGATTACAGTGATCCTGGAATACGGTAGGTACCGTACCCTTGTATCGGTTCTTCTCGGCGTGCGCGTCGAAGACTGCTCGCTTGAGATCGGCGGGGAAGTAGGGTTTGATGTCCTTCTCGTACTCCTTCACCATCTTCTCCGGACCCGTCTCGAACGTATCCTGGAATCAGAGAGACTCCTCTCTCTCTCTCTCTTTCTCTCTCTCTCTATTTCTCTCTCTCTCTCTCTGTCTTTCCCCTCTCCACTCACCAGCATGAACTTCTCGAACGCCTCCTTGACCTTGTCGGAGGGGTTGGCGTTTGGGTCGGCGATGGTGGCCTCCTTGTCGCCCTTCTTCACCGGCTTCTTCTTGTCCTTCTTCGCTGACACCTCGCCCAGCATAGACTTGGTGTTCTTCGACACTTTCGTCTTTTTCGCCCGCTTCGCCGAGCGATCCGCGTCACCCTAGAAGAGAGGGAGAGCGGGAGGGTGAGAGGGAGGATGGGAGGAGGAGGAGAGGCATGGCTACCATGGTGGCAGAGGGCGGCCACTCAGTGTGGCGTATCGGGCGACGAATGGCGGGTGGAGGGAGAGGGCGGGGCGGGTCGACAGACGGCACACATGCTAATCACAACACACGTCTAGACGCTTCGGCGCACGTCGCGTCGGCAAAGATCACGCGGCAATCCAACTGCCGCGATGCCTCTAGATCTAGAAAAGGCTCGGACTCGTCTAGAATAAACGAGCGATCCAGCGCGTCTACTATGCAAACAGTCGGTCTAGCCTCGCAGTCGAGCTGTCAAAACGTCTCACTCAAACTTTCACTAACTTTCGCATCTTGACGCAGTCGACACTGAAACTGTTCAGCCAGTTCAGGTTATTGACAGCCGGGGTCAGTTCGCGAAACTCAGTCGCGAGCGGGAGAAGTCAGACAGGCGGGAAAAAGCTCGAGTGTGGCGCGGCCTCTTTGATTAGGGCTTCCCTCGCATGCCGGCTTCTTTGATTGATGTTAGCGTTTGAATGCGCGCGCTTGGGTCTCCTCACGACAAGAGGGTAGATCAAATGCGACTAGAGGGTAGATCAATTTTCTACCGTGACAAGGCGAACTATCTCCCTGAACAACATTATATCTCCTCGAACTTGCAGAAAGAGGAGCGCCGCTAGGTGATAGTGGAAGAATGTGCTGTTGTGTTGAGGTGCCAGGCGCGTCTGTCTGCGCGGGAAGACGTGATTCTCCTCGATTCCATCGACGTCCCCTTCCAAGGCAACCACATTCTCGACGATATATTCTGATAGTGCACACGAGTCAACATTTTGTTTTTGTTTCCGAATAAATATTATTGTGATTACAGTTTTTTTTCTTTTTATCCTCACGCATCCGTATTATCTATTATCATGGAGACAATACTCGCAAATGACAAATCCGCTTTTGCATCTTTTTTTATCACACATACATACGATAAACACTATTATTACTGTAATTGAAACATCAAAGAGTCTAAGTGACGGGGTGCTGGCATATGAATGGCCCTGTCTGCTGACAGCTCACCGATCGGAACTGTCCCACATTCTGCGCTTCTCGGTCGTTCATCATCAGAATCTGCAACCATTGAAGTCGGTAGACGTGAAACTAATCAATAGTGTGACTCACCACCGCACAGGCCCCGTAGCCAGGTCCTGTAATATTGATTAACGCGCATGTTATGCAAATTTGGCTCACCTGCCGGGCCGAAATTAGTGTAGGTGGCCGGAGAGCCGTCAGTGAACCGATATTCACCTGAAAACGCTATCCAAGTGAGAATACTTTCAATGTTTATCTACCGAATGCTTGCATGAGTCCTATATATGGGCGTCGTAGCAAGTTGCCGCCACCGCCGGGACCCCTCTCGGGCAGTGCTGCAAAAGAAAGGAAAGCGAAGAAGTTGCATATAGTACCTGTGATAAAGTTGTCAATATCCTGACTGCTGACTCTAGCTAGATCCGCCCCGCACCCATTGGATTGACAAATCGCGCGAGACGCGACATAAGTGGAGGGACCGGAGAACCACTGAAAATCATCCTGTTTCTTCCCCTGTTTATTTATGAACAAACCCTATAGCAGTATCCTCCTAGTCGTGACCAGTCCGGCAAGCATTGCGAGGGAGTACAGCCTGTGCCTACTGTACAGGGAATACAGACTGTGTCTAGAATAATACAGTGTTGTCTGCACACAGAGAAATACCTGTTATGCGCGAAGCAAGTTCGCTTATCTGACCTTGTCCACTTTCTCCCTGCACCTTTCTTCCGCTTTCTCCTATCCCATTAACTCCATTTCTTTTTAAACCGCCTTGCTTGACGTTAGTAGAGAACTTGAGACCCTCTTAAGTGAAGAAAAGTTTCAAGTAAATATATCTCTCGCATTACGACCAATGATATGAAAGGTTTACCTTCACCAATCATTGCCACACAGCATAGTGAATAGGTAACACCAATGAATAGTAGAAACAGTGAAGGAAGCATGCTGGTCAGTGTTCAAGGAAAAAAGAGAAGGGGAATGATCGTTTGCAGGTTAATTGTACCTGTCACGAAAGTGATCTGGAGTAATCTCATTCATGGATGAATAAATCATAAACGTGTACACGTGTACAGTGAGTGTACATGCTCTATTGTAACTATGAATCGTCAGATGTGATCACCTGACTGAGGGGCGAGGCTGTCTCCGTACGCTCTGCCGACTGCTTCTCTAACAAACCTCTACCATATGCGAAAAGACGAGAAAGAGTCTCTCTCTGTGATCAACGGTGGATCTAGCAAAGATTTCACAACTTGCACAAAGAGAGACGGAGATTGTTAATGTGTTTCAAACTAATACCATATCTCTGTTTCCTTTCTCTTTGGTTTTTCATCTCATTCGGAACGTCAATAAACTTTTTTTACGTGGCAGTTACCCCCAAAGAAAGCGAGTGTGCGAAGGAGAAACGAGAAAAGTCTCTGATACCAGCTCCATCAAATCCCTGATACTATGTATGTTATTCTAACACTGTTACTCCAGCAATGAAGTCATACCTGATCTTGCTACTATTGTTACTGTTCATCCATGACGTGAATTCTTGTGTTCCCATGCTTAACGAAGGTGAGTACATTTGAATACAGTGTTAAAACCAATAAAACAATCAGGCGGAATGGAGCAGAGGATGTCGAGACCCGTGTCGCGGGGTGGCAGTGAGGAAGTGGAGATGGGCCGGCGGTTGGGAGGAGGCGGCTGTTCGAACAGCAGTGGAGAGAGTGCGCAAAACGACGACCAATGTTCGTGATGCCATCTTTTCACACTGAATCATGATAAATGGTTGCAATTTATTCGTAGATTGACTGTGAGTTTTGTGTGTGCGAAATGAACGATATATAACATAAGTGCATATTGTTTCCGAAACTCGATTTTCTAATGTATTCCGAAGGTGAAGGAAGGTGAGTTCACTTACTGTGGATAAACATACACTTTTCTGTATGAGTATGTGGACAGGTGGTTTAGGATATGGAAATGGCAGCGGAAGAACAGAGAGTTTCACAGGAACGATCGACGTTCATAGTTTTCTATAATAGAGAAAAGGAAGAGTGAAACGGTGGAAAAAGAGAGGGAGGTTTCGATATGATGAGCTTGTAAATCTTATTTCTGTTAGTTCTTCTTCTGTTTTTCATTCAGTATCCAGAATTAGAATCAAACTCTGTTGAACAAATGTACTGGTTTATGATTTCTTCAGTCATGAATGAGATTACTCCAGATCACTTTCGTGACAGGTACAATAAACCTGCAAACGATCATTTCCCGCCTCTTCTTTTCTTGAACACTGACCAGCATGCATCCTTCCCTATTTCTACTATTCATTTGTATTGTCGATTCACTATGCTGTGTGGCAATGATTGGTGAAGGTGAGCATTCGGCTTCATTAATTATCACTTGAAGATACACAATCAAAGCTTTTTGAAACGTATCTTTACTTAAGAGGGTCTCAAGTTCCCGACTAACGGCAGGCAAGGCGGTTCAAAAAGAAATGGAATAGGAGAAGGTCAGAGAAACGGACATGTGGAGACAACACTTTAAGTTCATCATTCTATCCACAGGCTGTAGGCAATGCTTGCCGGACTGGTCACGACTTGAAGGATACTGCTATAGGGTTTGTTCATAAAAATCAGGGGAAGAAACATCGAAACATGAGTTTCAGTGGTTCGTCGGTCCCTCCACTTATGCCGAATCCCGTGCGATTTGTGAGTCGAATGGGTGCGGGGCGGATCTAGCCAGAGTCAGCAGTCAGGATATTGCCAACTTTATTACAGGTACGTATATGAAACTTCCTCGCTTTCATCCACCTTCTTTTTCCAGCACTGCCCGAGAGGGGTCCCGGAGGTGGTGGCAACTTGCAACAACGTCCCTACATAGGACTCATGCAAGCGAACGGTGCATAAAAATTGGAAGTATTCTCACTCGGATAGCGTTTTCAGGTGAGTATCGTTACACTGACGGCTCTCCTGCCACCTACACCAACTTTGGCCCGGCAGGTGAGCCAAATTCGCATAACATGCGCATCAATCAATATTCCAGGACCGGGCTACGGGGACTGTGCGGTGGTGAGTCACACTATTGATTAGTTTCACGTATACCGACTTCTATGGTTGCAGATTCTGATGATGGAAGACATAGAACCGCAGAATGTGGGACAGTTTCGGTCGATCGATTGCCAGCAGAGAGCGCCATACATATGCCAGCATCCCGTCACTTAGACTCTTATGTGTTTCAATTACAGTAATAATAGTGTTTATCGTATGTATGTGTGATAAAAAGATGCAAAATCGGATTTGTCATAGATAATACGAATGTAATAGATAATACGAATGTGTGAGGGTAAGAAGAAAAACAGTGTAATCACAATAATATTTATTCGGAAAAAAAAACAAAATGTTGACTCGTGTGCACTATCAGAATATATCGTCGAGAATGTGGTTGCCTTGGAAGGGGACGTCGATGGAATCGAGGAGAATCACGTCTTCCCGCGCAGACAGACGCGCCTCGCACGACAACACAACAGCACAGTCTTCCACTATCACTCCCGCTCCTCCTCCTGTAAGTTCGAGGAGATATGTTCCCACTCTCTCTCTCTCCGTCGTGTCGTCATAATTGACACATTTTGAGCTTTTATAATTGTCAATTTCTCATGTCCTCACAGTCGGTTTTCTTTTTCTGCTGTTGTCGTCTCGCGTTCTCTTCAGCCTTCTTGCCGTGACATATCCTTTACCGGTTAATGCCGTCATAAACAGTTTACAGTACACACAGAGGAAAAAATGCGGACTAAGCAATAGAGATGTTAGTCATTACCTGGAATCAATAAATAAATCTCATTCTCACATTGGGCTCCTTTGGTCCTGCGCGCAGAAAAAAAAGTGATCGTCCCTCTTCTTCTGGCTTCCTCGCTCCTACTAGTCTTCTCTCAACGCTCTCTCTTCCTTGCACGTCGACTTCCGAGACACGTCGACTTCCGACCGGCATACGAATAGGCAGAAGACGTGAATAACAATGGCGGTGTCGATTCGCGGCAATGAACGACAGGAATACGACGACAGGGGAATCGTCAGGTACCTACCGGTACTTGCTACTAATGTAAGTTTAAAAGAAAACAGGAAACAAGAGATCAATTTATGGTCCCAGAATGGTACTTTGTGACTCATCAAGAATACACGATCGGGGATAATATATAGTGACATATCAAATCGGACACTCTTCTCATCAGACCCAGAAGAGCTGAAGCCGCCGCCACCTGTAATGAATTGTGAAAGAAGGGAGAAGGAAATAAAGCAGGAAAAGGGCTCACCTCCTGCCGCCCCTCCGCCGTACGTTGCGACAGTAGTACGTTGCGACGAAGCCAGTGGAAGCCACGTACACACCTGCAAGATGTTCTCACTGTTCCAAGATTCATCCAACCTGCCGCGTTCTTCCTGGTTCCTATGAACCGAAGCTGTGCCTCGGAAGCGCCCGCTCTTCCGTAGACCATTCCGATCAGTCCTGAATTTTATAATACATGTTATTGCCTTGTTTCGAGAGCTTGATGTTATAGGAACTTGCAGTAGGCATTGTATTACTGCACTCTATCGTATTCCACTATATTTTACGTAATCGATATTGTGTGCTACTTGATTTGAGATACAATTTCTGGATTTTGGATTGCCTTGTTTCATAGTATTGATAAGATGTCTCCAGGTGCTTCCCATGAGACCAAGTCGCCTGGAGCACCCTCCAAGCTCACCCCGCAAGCAGTCCCGCCGAGAGCAGCGTCCCCCAGAAGAGACGCAGAGAGGAAAAGTGGCGGGAAGGGGGCGGAGCCATCACCTCCCTCCCAATCAAACTCTCCCTCCAATCATTCTCCCCCACTCGCCCCACTCCAGCGGCTCGCTCACCCTCGGTCCTCTGTCGCGTCGCGGTCGGCGCCCCGCGGGGGTCCTCGCTCAGGCCCGGGACGGGCGCCCCGACCGACCAGCACAGCTGTCCCCCGCCGGCGCCGCACTCACCCTGGAGAGTTCGAGTGCGGCGTCGCGGATCGGTGCTTCTTTGGATGGAGTTGTGAAGACGCGGCTGGCAGACGATGGCAGAATGGATGGACGGGAGACGGCCCTCCCTCCACTATGAGACGGCGAGCAATGGATGGAGCAGTGGACAGAAACCACACACATTATGTGTTGTACAAATGTGAATAATAAACTATTTACTTGATCTTTTTGTGGTATACTCACTGGTGAGAAACCTCTTCTGAACGTCATTTCGCGGTATAGCCAGAGTTCCCCCTCGCCTTTCACACGCTCGCTGAGCATCCGCCTGTGACAGGGGTCCGGAGAAGAACTGCAACTTTCCTTGATAAAACCGTTTACCTTTTTGCGATCAGTTTCTTCAAAACACTTCCGAAATCCTTCGAAACAGTCTTTCTAATCGCCCTTCAGAGAACCTCCGAGCACTCCCGAATCGCATTCGGAAGACCCCGAATGCCCTCGAACACTCACTTGATAGCAGTCGCCTCCGAAATAGTCTATCCGGGATTGCATGAACTATCTGAACGAGCAATTGTATGAGTATGATGTATGATGATGCATATACTAACTACCGTCGTTGACCATTGCAATACATGAGTGACATTTTTCGACGATTGAAAATAGTACGATAAATACAAACATTGAGAGAGACTAACACAAGGGTTTGTCAGAAAATGTTGGTCTCCACCACTTTCATGACACCTGTTACTCTCACTTTCTAGGTATATCGTAAGTCGGTGCTAGATGTGGGTTTATCACGCAATGGGACAAACACCAACTCGTGAAAAAAAGACCAGTGAAAAAACGTAACGCCACAAAGAGATCACCGAAGAAAAACGTATAAGTAGGTATACATACAAAAAGACCAGTGAAAAAATACAAACGGCACGATCATGTTTCCCTTTCATGAGTTTACTTGGGATTCATGAAACATTGAACCGTATCGATCTAATGAGTGCATCCGGTTACCGTAACCAACATCGTATGTAGTCATCAAAGAAAAGGGGGAAAAAGATGGAAATGCTTATCGGACATTGCTTTTACGCATTTACCAGGCATTGATAAACGCACAACGATTCTCGCCGACCTTTTAATTCACCAGGAAGTTACTTATTTGAATAATCGTCATGATCGCATAATCCGTAGCGCATAATCACCCAAACCCGGAAAGTCTGTTGCAAAAGTGTGTCGAAATAAGGCAGCACCTGTTGTTATAGTGTGTTGTTATAGTGTTATGTTTTTGTTCTGGGTACACGGTGTAAAAGAATCACACATTTATTAAATTTGTAATTATTACATAACTTTTACATGAGTTGTTCACTCCTTCTGCTGGGTGATGATATAGATTGAGGGCGGGACATTTCTGGGCGGGGCTCGGACGAGGGCCCACTCTGCGGGGTTCGCGTCAGCGACGAGAACGAATACGATGATGGACGCAACGACCATCACACAAACTGCGAAGAAAATGATGGACCACTGAAAAAAGAATAACCAAATAAGTCTCTCTCTCTCTCTCTCTCTCTTACCTCTTCTCTCTGGTTGTCTGCCGCAATATACCCGACAGCGAATGGAAGTCCGAGTTGAATAAGGCACACACAGAGTGAAGTGACGTTCATCACAAAAGAGACATACTTACGCGCCACCTGAAAAGAATTGCCATGCGATTTTTAGTTTTCTTTGCAGGCAGTTGTACTGTAAAACATTTCAAAACCGTTCCTAACTGCGGGATATGTTCTAAATGTTCTTACTATCCCTTCGAAACACAAAACAAAGCACAGTTATGGGAACGACCCTTCCACTCACCAACTGTGCGCACTTGGTAGTGCCAACTACATTGAGACCCGAGGAGACGATAGCTGTGGTGTAGAGGATGCGAGCAGAGTCCGCGTCTTCCACCTGCAACCTCTCTCTCCCTCCTTCTCTCTCTTTCTCCTCCTCTCTCCCTCTCCCTCTCCCTCTCTCACTCCCTCTCTCTCCCTCCTTCTCCTCCTCCCTCCTCTCTCCTTTTCTCCCTCTCTCTCTTCCCCCCCCCCTCTCTCTCTCCCTTTCTCACTCCCTCTCACCAATGCCAACGCAGCAATGCAAGCGGCCATCATGCCTTGCGAAATCACCGCGAAGATGAGAATTTTTGCCTGAAACAAGTAAATATTTCAACTATTAACCTCTAGATCTAACCGTGTACTTTTTATCTAAAGATAGTATGAAATGGGACAGTATGGAACCTGACAGTCTCACGGCACTTCATTCTTTGTTTCGGCTAGCGTGATGTCCGATATCCTCGTGTGTTATTTCGTGTGTAAGGAATGTGGCATTGATAAATTGAATAGTGGTGTTGCAGTACCTTCTCACTGATGCATGTGACGTAGTCGGACAGCCGACCCCCGCTCAGCTTGACGCTGGCTGAGAGAATGTGGGGGAGGGCGACCGCCAGGCCGGTGGAGCGCGCGTCCATACTCAGCACCTACAACCGAGTACACGCGTCGCATGCGTATGCGTGCGCGCGCTTCTCTCTCACTCACTCACTCACTCACTCTCTCACTCACTCACTCACTCTCTCTCTCTCTCTCTCTCTCTCTCTCTCTCTCTCTCTACACTGTACATGGAATGCGAAAACAAAACAGAGAGGATTCTGGATTCTGGTTTACCAAAATATAGCCCTACCTTGTTCATGTAGGTCGGGCCGAACTGAATGAAGAGCTGCAGGGCGAGGTTGTTCCCGAACAGCGACGTCCAGATCCCGAGAACCACTCGGTCCTGCAACGAATCTCTGGTGTACGGTAAATGTTTAATGTCTCACCGTGCACATCTTTCTGTACGGGATGTCGCGTGTGTTGGAGGATTCGTTGCTCTTTCCCTCCCGGATGAGAGACAGCTCCTTGGAGGAGACGTGTCTGGAGAAGATCTATTGAGAGAGAGGGGGAGGGAGAGAAAGAGAGAAAGAGAGAAAGAGAGAGAGAACGAGAGAGAGAGAGAGAGAGAGAGAGAGAGAGGAAAGAGAGAGAAATACACTACCTGTGCAATTCCGGCGTCTCGGTGTAGAACAGTGTCATAATGGTGATGAAGATGATGGTGAGAGTTCCCTAAAGTATGGAGTTAGGAAGTGAAAAGGCAGAGAGAGAGAGAGAGAGAGAGAGAGAGAGAGAGAGAGAGAGATACCTGTAGATAGTAGAGACTCCTCCATCCCAGTGGCGATCCACACAGCGCCCCAGCCACTGGCATAGTGAAAATCGAAGAAAACTAAAAAAATGAGCATGACTAACTACCTCATAGATTGGCATGTACAGCTTGTTTTTAGCTCAACTCGCATTGTATAATCAATCAATCTTTTAGTTGTGCGGACGTATAATATAGCTAAGACTAACTATAGTTACAGTTCTCTTAGGGAAGTGGCTTTTCGTGGTATACTCGAGACGATTTACAAACCATGAAATGATTGATATAACCGGTCAGATCTGTCATTGATTCTGGGAAATACAAACACTTGAATACTAGCCTGTATGTGGCAGCTGAGCACCGCCACATAGATGCTTGTCTGGGAGAGGGAACTCCATGCTGCGGGCACAGCCCCCGTGCCAGGCAGGGTGAGCGACGTCGCGAAACCCTGTCAAGGGAGCTCTCTCTCTCTTTCTCTCTCTCTCTCTCTCTCTCTCTCTCTCTCTCTCTCTCTCACCTGTGCCACCCTGGCCGCGAACACGGTCCAGAATCCTGCGTCTACGGCGAGTGGGAGGAGTACCGTAGCCACGCCAGATACCCCACCGTATAGAAGGAGAGTGTACCTGGGAGGAATCAAATTGCAAAAAAAGAAACAAATAGTTAGACGATAGGAGACTAGGAAAGACTCATTTCCGTACAACGGATCTCTCTCTCTCTCTCTCTCCCGGAAATACAGACTTATCACACACTGAATAGGTCAATTAATACAGTAGAGGGCGGCGAATGATACTACGGTATAGCGTTGGTTTCGTCGCTTTTACCTCAATCCCAAATGTTTGATGAACTGCATGAATGGGATGGTTCCCATAAGCATTCCAACTGCGATCGCCGAGAAAAGAGAGTTGATCCGACGGGTAGAGTGCAGCCAGTGAGGAGAAGCTGAATGGGGGGATGAGAGAGGGAGAGGGAGAGGGAGAGGGAGAGGGAGAGGGAGAGGGAGAGGGAGAGGGAGAGGGAGAGGGAGAGGGAGAGGGAGAGGGAGAGGGAGAGGGAGAGGGAGAGGGAGAGGGAGAGGGAGAGGGAGAGGGAGAGGGAGAGGGAGAGGGAGAGGGAGAGGGAGAGGGAGAGGGAGAGGGAGAGGGAGAGGGAGAGGGAGAGGGAGAGGAGAGGGAGAGGGAGAGGGAGAGGGAGAGGGAGAGGGAGAGGGAGAGGGAGAGGGAGAGGGAGAGGGAGAGGGAGAGGGAGAGGGAGAGGGAGAGGGAGAGGGAGAGGGAGAGGGAGAGGGAGAGGGAGAGGGAGAGGGAGAGGGAGAGGGAGAGGGAGAGGGAGAGGGAGAGGGAGAGGGAGAGGGAGAGGGAGAGGGAGAGGGAGAGGGAGAGGGAGAGGGAGAGGGAGAGGGAGAGGGAGAGGGAGAGGGAGAGGGAGAGGGAGAGGGAGAGGGAGAGGGAGAGGGAGAGGGAGAGGGAGAGGGAGAGGGAGAGGGAGAGGGAGAGGGAGAGGGAGAGGGAGAGGGAGAGGGAGAGGGAGAGGGAGAGGGAGAGGGAGAGGGAGAGGGAGAGGGAGAGGGAGAGGAGAGGGAGAGGGAGAGGGAGAGGGAGAGGGAGAGGGAGAGGGAGAGGGAGAGGGAGAGGGAGAGGGAGAGGGAGAGGGAGAGGGAGAGGGAGAGGGAGAGGGAGAGGGAGAGGGAGAGGGAGAGGGAGAGGGAGAGGGAGAGGGAGAGGGAGAGGGAGAGGGAGAGGGAGAGGGAGAGGGAGAGGGAGAGGAGAGGGAGAGGGAGAGGGAGAGGGAGAGGGAAAGAGAGAGAGGAAAGAGAGAGAGGGAGAGGAGAGGGAGAGGGAGAGGGAGAGGGAGAGGAGAGGGAGAGGGAGAGGGAGAGGGAGAGGGAGAGGGAGAGGGAGAGGGAGAGGGAGAGGGAGAGGGAGAGGGAGAGGGAGAGGGAGAGGGAGAGGGAGAGGGAGAGGGAGAGGGAGAGGGAGAGGGAGAGGGAGAGGGAGAGGGAGAGGGAGAGCGAGAGCGAGAGCGAAAGAGAGAGAGGGAAAGAGAGAGAGAGGGAGAGGGAGAGCTCACTTGTCCTATTGTAGTCGAAGGATGTCTGCTCGTCGATCACGTCTTCCATACAAATCACAGTGAAGTTTAGGGCGAGCGAGTTGCTCAAAATGAGTGTGAAGCAGATCACTGAAACATCAAACGATATATTGTTAACTGAGTGTTATATTGTTATACTTTTCTCTATTATTATACTACTACAAGTAAAAAAAACACACGGCTGAGAATGAGAACGACGAATCGTGTCCTGTGTCCGAAGTGAATCTTCCTATCCGAAAGAAACATATTGACTGAAACTCGATCTTTATTTCTATATCTCTTACAGTACTATTACTAAATCAAGAAAATATCATCACAAGACTGTTAAAAAGAGAAAAAAACCGTATATCGAAAACAGAGATGAGACGATCTCGCAAGCTGATGTGGCTCTCACAAAAGCGCGCCGCTTTTTATACTGCTCAGTTATGCAATGAGGAACCCCTAGAAATTTGCATAGTTAAACTATACCTTTAAAAGTAGAATTATGTGCTACACATGGATGTGTCAACAGTAAACAGCGTTGCACTTTGTTGTTCGAAAACCCGCTTATAAAATCAGACCTCAACAGTGACTTGTACATATGTTTGTCGTACTCTGAGCGATGCCTATTTTAATTTTTGAGTTTTCACGTGTTTTCAGCGTGTCAGTAACAGCTCAAAATAGCTGTCGTTATATTCAAATCTATTGTAGCTGTAACTGTGGCTTCAACAAAAGCTTCTCACTTATCAAATCACATCAAGCTTCATTTCGTTTATCCACATCACATTTCAATCTTTTCCTTTTACTGACTTTACTCTAGATGTATGCGTTCACGTATATCCAGCTAGAAGAAGGATACACCCCAACATAGTGCAGGCTACTGCTTCTAGTCTTCTAGGCATCTTCTCACCTTTTTTCAATTCATTGCCAATCTTTGTTCACCTATTCAAAGAGAATCAGACATTGTCCTGTTCAAACTAGAACTAACTCACCAAAATACACAGTACGCCTCTTACGATTATAAGATTAATCTGTCAGTGGTAAGTGGGTGTTCTGTTGTTCACGTATGTACTTCCAAAATATTCGGGGAACCCCCCAGAGTGGGCGGGGCCTATTCGAATCCTATTAAAAATCATTCCCGTGACAGAACGGCAGCGTTAGTACGTAGTGAACGTATTGACTACGAGATAGCTGGTTGAATGTTGAAGAATAGTGATTCAAAAAATCAAAGTTGCCGCTCTCGTTGTTAGTTGGGAGATGCCTTTTTCGGAGATTCAGAAAGCAACGTTATTCGAGTGATTGCATAACTCATAGACTCTTAAAGGAACAGTGGTGACTTATTTTGCCACAACCTGCCACAACTCCTCATTATCTTTCAAAAGTACTTCCAAGTAAAAGTAGTTGGTTTGTACTGTTGTCTCAGTTGAGCAAAAGGACTGACATGTTTTCAATGGAGACATGTGCCAACAGGCTCTCTCTCTCATACCAGTGCAAAGCGGCCATATTATAATGAACGCGTTTACAAAGTTATGCAGTTATTATCTAAAAACACAACTTCTGTTGTAACATAACACGTCGAATAATGCTGAGAGCCTGTTTGCACATGTCTCCATTGAAAACATGTCAGTCCTTTTGCTCAACTGAGACAACAGTACAAACCAACTACTTTTACTTGGAAGTACTTTTGAAAGATAATATCTGTCCTTTTCTTAAGTTTTGTTTCACAAAATTATATTTTCATACACGTTCGCGATTCGCTGCGAGGATACCGACGCGCACCCGCTATTCGCCTCTCTCTCTCACTCACACACAGAGGGGGGCGGGGCGAAAGCGATTGTCCGACGCCCGCCCGCCCGCCCGACACCAATCTCAATCCGCACTCGAATGCGGACTCTCCGTATCTCGCTTCAAATTCAATCAAACTCAATACAACTTTCTATAACTCTATCGAATAGAGATGTGAATGCAATGTAACAGTGGAAATCACTTCAAAATGAGGAAAAGTGCTTCATCCGGGAAAAGTCGTTTTTGAGCATTCTAGCGCGCGGGGACATCCAGTACAAACGAGAGGGCGCTGGCGCGCCCTCTCTAATTTTCACACGAGCAAAACACTTGGCAGTAACCGGAATCGAACCCGCGAGGATCGGGGGCCACAACGCAGCGCACATGCACTGAGCCATGAAGCAAGTGAGAGGCACCGTTCATTTGCGCATGTTTCCGATCCGAACGTGCAGTATTGAAACGTTGGCGGGTAATTCAAATTTTCGTCTGCATCCGTGGCAGTGGCAGATTCGAAAGTAACGTAGAATCGTAGTTCTTTCGCGAAAATTGCAAATGTGTTAGGTTAATTTTTTTTAAAATAATACTCTGAGTCAAAAATGAGTCGCCACTGTTCCTTTAACCTGATCAGCACTTGTTTATTCAACAAGGTTGAGTGGCATGAACGGATTGATCTGCGCTATGTGTCCGCGATGCTCCCATCTCCGCAGCTGCTCACTTCGATCATAGGGCTGCTCTCCGATTTGTGCTTCGATGCGAGCCTATCACCGTGAAAGTGTACTGGTGAGACCCGTGTTCATCAAGGCACTACGTTTCCTGAAACTCGAAATCCTTGAACTGTAAATGAACGCAGAATGTGCTGAGATGAATGAGGAAACACTCACATTGACGTTCCATCGTCGTCGGGGGGCGGTGAAAAAGAATAAAAAATGTCTAATATATGTAGACGAATCGGTCTATGTAGGTGGGGACGAAGGAAATCACGGAAGATATAGTATATAGAGAAAGACACCTTGATCGTATGTCCTTTTATACGCATAGCATGCGCGTCTGCCAGTTTTTTCGATCTCGATCTCTCGAGTACGCAGTTTTCCCGACAAAATCTCTGATCGAACTGCTTTCGGTGCTTCTTTTCGTATTTGGAAAATGTCTCTCGGTAGCATTAGTCAATGATCAGTACCAGCCCTTACAATTTCTCACGATTTCACAGCACTCGTTTTATCTCTTTTTCTAGTTATCTCGCAGCGAATCACAGGGTTGATATGGGTTTATTACATACACAATGGAACTAACAATCACTCGTATTTCACAAAGAATATCTCTTTTCTAACACAAACACCAATCAAAGACTGACACAAATCACACATTTTCAAAAATTAGAGTTCACTTGGGTATCAAGGATTCTTGGACATTGAACATTGAAAACGCGCACACTGTAGACAGTGGTTTCGCGTCTGAAAAAAAACAATGTTCCAACTTCTAACTAATTTATAACTTATTCTAACCGTATAAGTATCGAGTACATCAGCGGCTGTAGATGGGCGAATAGCACGTGTTGCAGGCTGTTGATGAACCAAAAGTGGATCGTGGCTGCTCCCCAAACGACTATTCGATAAAACGGCAACAGATTCTGGCATCCCATCAAACACTCGGAAAAAACAGAGCACCGAGATCTGCATTGCTTGTTTCGTTCTTTTTAATTTTGTGTAGTCTAACCTGCGCTTTGATAATCAGCTCATTTCGCAGATCGCGGTTGTAACGCGAGTTGCAGCACTTCTGCAAACAGGAAACTATTTTTTAATTTTTCTGAAAGCATTCGTTACCTGTCGCGTGAAGTCTGCGATGACAGCAATTAGAGTGATGAGAGAGAGAAAGGCCGTGGTTCTCTCGATGAACAGTCGAACGTCCACCAGTCGATGCACTGCTCTCGTGTCCGAGGAGGTATACAGCCACGAGAACCAGTACAGCTGTAAAACGAATTTAGGATACACATAGCTTATTCTATCTCCTCCCAGCACATTGTACGAAATGACTGCGAAGAGAAGATGCGCGGACAGTGGTAGTGGGACAGCGCGGAAATTCAAAATTTTGCTCTCATCTCATTGCGAACGTTTCTAATCATCTAGTCACCACTTACAATTTTCTTTCAATTTACATTCTAAACATCGTTTTGTCTTGCATGAGATATTTGAGTTCGTAGGCAACTGGCCCTTCAAAAATGTAACCCACATCGTAGTGGATAGGCGAGGGAAAGGGTGAGAGATGGAAGAGGAACCCGCCAGTGGCCAGCACCCAACAAGACATTGACCACATCTAGAAAAGTAAGTACTGAAAGTAAGTGAGTATCTTGAAGTAGTGGTCAATCTCTTCGAAACTCTCTTCGATACTGACTTCGAAACGCTTTCGAAACACGGCCAGACAGCGTGTTTCGAAGGCGTTTTGAAGGGGCTGTTTCGAAAAGACTGACCAAACCTTGAAAGAAAAATGAATAGCTCACATCAACGTAGACATTTCGTGAAATGTGGGAAGCATAGCGTCGAGTGCACACGATTTTGATGATTTGACTGGCACATAAAATATCGAATAGAAAAGAGGAAGCGTAGAATGCAAACATGTGAATGGCACCAGCAATCTAGACAGTTTGTAAAATATAAGGTATACATGTTGTGCATTTATATATATTGTGAACATGTTGTAAACCATAGCAATTTAAACTTACACTCATACACCTGTCGCCACAGAACCTTGTAGAGAGAAGAGAGGACATGCCATT